>JAVSBV010006272.1:0-12761 GCA_033117975.1 Parotocinclus spilosoma
AATAAAAGTATGAGATTTAAGGGAAAACACAAAATTGTCTAGGTGACCCCAAACTTTTGAACGGTAGTGTATATATTACTTATATTACTTAATAGTTAAGTTAGTTAGTAAATAATATTATAAGATAATTAGTTAATGATATATGATAATTAGTTAATAATATGATATGCTAGTTAGATAATATGATATGTTAGTTAATAATGCTATAAGTTAGTTAGTTAGTTAATATATGTTACTTAGTTAATAATATTATAAGTTAGTTAATAATAAGTTAATTAGTTAATGATATAAGTTAGTTAATAATATGATATATTAGTTAGTAATATGATATGTTAGTTAGTTAGTTAGTTAGTTAGTTAATAATATTATAAATCAATTAGTTAATATATGTTACTTATAATAGTTAATAATAGTATAAAGTTAGTAAATAATATTATTAGATAATTAGTTCATTAGTAATGATATATGATAGTTAGTTAAAAATATGATATGCTAGTTAGATAATATGATATGTTAGTTAATATTATGAAAATAGGTTGCTTTACCAATAGGTTTGGCAGATATTTATAAAAACATTACACATGATAAATGGAAAGCAAACAACAAATCAATAAGACATTATAAGTGATTTTTAAACAAACAGGTCTTTGTTTATCCCTCGTGACAGGCAGTGTTATTGCACATGCTATTGTTCTCATACACTAAAGATTAGGTGAAAAAGGGCTTGGAATTTAGTGAAATTAAAGATGATTTATTGCTCCTGGATTGACAACGTGGTTTTTTTCACCTCACAGGCAGATGAAGTCGTGGAGAAGACTTAGGGGAGAAGAAAGAGCATGAAGGAACTGTGAAGAAGGTCACATCAGACTGACCTCACCATTCTGGACAATGAACTATTGCCATTGTTAGGGAAGACCGCCTGCCTTGTCTCTGACTAAACAATCAGTCCCATCACCGGGTGTCACAGAGCAAGAGGACGAAGTGACTGCAGCTTTCTCCTGACGGTGTGCTTCTCAAACAGGGATTTACTGTCTGCTCAGATCTTATTAGTTATTCCATCCGTAATCCTTCACAGCTGCTGTGGCGAGATGTGCTTCAGCTGTTCCAACCGAACGGGGGGTGGGGAGGGTAAAAGGAGAGAAACACCCAGATGCAACATGGCAGTGGGCAGATGGTCTCCGGAACAGGACTCCCTCAGACGTTAAGCTGCTTTGGATGTACCATTAACTTATCTCTTTTCTATTTATGTAATTTATTAACTCTTTTGAATTAAAGACCTTCATGATTTTGAAGCCACTGTCTGGACCTTATCTTTTATTCACCCGAATTCTGTTTGTTCTGTTCATTACACCAGCGAAATCGGCCATCTGTGAAGCTTCCTCTGAGCCAAACGTTCGCTCCAGCAATGCTCTCTAATGCCAATATAGCTAAAAGCATTCATCCAGGTCTTCACAGCATCAGGTCTATTGGCAATTTGAGCTTTTTAGATTGATAAAATAAAGTATGGCTCTAACCAGCTTTATGATTCGAATCACTCATGTCAGTGATCTGCTCTTATAATCATCACACAACCATTAATCATAGCAAACCACACATTATGTCGGGATTAGAAAAGACAAAATACTCACTGCCCAGAGCGAGTGAAGATCTTAAAGAAAAAAAATCATCTATTGAACATTCACAAGCGCGATGCCCGTCAATAATTACGAAAGCGCCCAAACGCAATATGATACAATTCAGCACAATCACTGCTACTGATAACACATGAGATTTGTTTATTTACCACAAGCTTTTTAAAGGAAATTGGATTCAAGCGCCACACAATGCAGTTTTCTTTTGGTCCTATAACAGTACATTCATTTTTTAAAAATAATATACTATATAAAGAAATAGATATTTCAACACAAATGGGCATTCAATATTAATAACACAATATCAATACAACAATCGACTCATTTTCACGCTCTCCTACAAAAGTCGCTTGGACCCTGGGTTTTATGATTAATGACCAACTAGCCTTCACAGCCCATGTTGCCTCGGTCACTTGGTCATGCAAATTACAAATTTGACTGTCTTTTGGTGCAGGCCGTGGTCTTCTCCCGCCTTGACTACTGCAATGCCGTACTAACTGGCCTCCCAGCCTGTGCAATAAAGCCTTTAATTCAATTCAGTTCAATTCAATTCAAATTAATTTATATAGCGCTTTTTATAACAGAGCATCGTCTCAAAGCAGCTTTATAATATTATATGATCTTAAAAGGCCAATCCCGAGTTGAGCAAACCTAGGGCGACAGTGGAAAGGAAAAACTCCCTGAAAGTAGTAGGAAGAAACCTTGGGAAGACAGGGGACCCGACCTCCATGGGTGGCCTAGATGTTAATTAAATAAATACTTAAAAGTATATTAGCAAAGTTAGGTACATAATTTTAATCAATGACAAATTATTAATACAATTTAAATTAGTAATACAATAAATAAACTAAATTATAAAGCAAAATGTATTATAAAATGAGTCTTTAAAGATGGTCTGGAATGCCCGTCTGGGCCCATGTCACCCCGCTGCTTATTGAGCTTCACTGGCTACTGGTTACTGCTCACATCAAATCCAAAACCCTCACGCTGGCCTGTAAGGTGATCACGGGACATGCTCCCTCCTACTTACACTCACTCCTTAAGGCTTATGTTACCTCCTTATGTTATGTCAAACTTTGCCAAAACTACTCACAAAGCTAAACAGGCTGCCAAGTGGTACCGGAGCAGGGGCGTCCCTCGCTACATTTAAGAGGCTCGTGAAGACTGACACCCCTAACAAACACACTTTGGTTTCTACTTTTGGATTTCTACTTTTTTATTTAAATTATTTTACCTTGCATACTTATGTCCTTATGATTTAAGTAACTTATCACCTGTAAGTCGCTTTGGATAAAAGCGTCGGCTGATTGCTACGTAACGTAATGTAATGGCAATACAATGAGGTGTAAATCCATGCACATGATGTGTGTGTGTGATTTGACTTAAGACACTTTTGGGTTAAAATGACACCGGTATATTATGGGCAGCTTGGGAATTGGGATGAAAAATAATTGTTGACTCGCCCGATAAACACTGCCTTTTGGAAAACAAAAGAGTTAAAACATGCTTTAGGTTGCTTTAGGTACATGTGCTGAAGTTAAAGGTAGGGGTAGGAATAGGGGTAGGGGTAGGTGTCGGTGGTGCAACATTAATTAGCTACAATAATGATGTCACCAAAGTTAATGAGAAGGCCCCGTTTAAGTGTTTCTTTCTGAGTTTGCTATCAATGCACTATAACCACTTAAAGCCAATGACTGTGACCTTATCAGTTACTTCATATGCAAGATCATGCTTCCCAAAAACCTTACCAACAATGAGGAATTCAATCCCCTAACATCTAAACTGGACTCACAATGCTCCCCCTTGCCCTGTTTAAGAATATGAAGGGCAGTGTGATGGAGTTTCTGCGATGTTGCTGAACGAGAAGCCTTAACACCCTTAGGGAGTTTTCTAAGTAACCCAGAACATGAGATTTGGGGAGAGACTGAATGCACCAGATGACATGCAAAACAAAGTCAGTGAAGAAATGTTTTGGAATCATTGTTTCATACTGAACTGGAACTGAACGTCAACGAATAAACAAAGAAGCCAGAATCGAATCGTATTAAAGTGGTGCCTGCTTAACTGTGTTCTTTTGGTTTCATATCATGGACTTTGTACAGAGATGTGCATGATATCAAAATATAATCATTGTGCCGTCCTTCTTTCAGCAATTCATCACCAGGAAATCCTTGTAAATCAAACGTGAGTTCATTTTCCGTACTACCTGACCGAACAATGACCAGAGAACCACTACCCCAACCCAACAAACACAACCAACTATTTAAGAACATCATAACACCCGTCATACGAACATATTCAAATCCACATGAGCCCAGTCCAGACTGTAATCCAGTTCAAATGCCATGACATCAATGGCTATTCACAACAGGAGCAAGGCTACATTCATTATAATCAGACACATTAATACTGGGACCATTTAGAGCAACCAGTTAACCGAATGCATGTCTTTGGAATGTGGGAGGAAACCGGAGCACCCTGAGTAAACCTACGGGGACACGGCGAGGTCATTAATACAGAACCATCATTAATACAAAAGATCAGATAACTTCATCCTACCTGATCCAGACATTCCTCAGACAGATTCAAACTTACTTCACCTCGGGGAATTTACTTCATTTATTATGAAACTTTCTAAGGAATTAAGAACAGCGCTGTTGATCTTGGCACGATCTGAATTTGCTTTGAAACGCAAACTGTAATATTTACACAGTATAATTACTGTACAGAAGATACTTCCAGAGCGCGACATCAAAGTAATCAAACGATTCAATACAGATACTGAACTGAAAGGGCGCCTTACGGCTCCAGAGATCTGTGTCGATTCCTGGCCTGGCTGCTGCCTGTGTGAAATTTGCATGTTCTCCCCATGCATCAATAAATGTCTTATCCCTGTACTCTTGTTTTTTACTTCATTCCACTGGCATGTTAGGGCACTTGACATCTCTAAATTGGACTGGATTAAACCTATGGTGACTCTCTTCTACCGTTTCGATCCCCCATCACTACTCAGAAAGCCACAACTTCCCCTCTGAAAACGTTTCCTTTTTTTAAACTGTCACAATAAACAAATTAATTAGGTGATTTTGTTAAATGTAAATCATTAACAAGGAGGCTCGGTGCCTTTCTGAGCCTTGGTCCTCCCAAGGTTTCTTCCTTATAATGTTTAGGTACATTTTTCTTACCACTGCCACTTTGCTGCTATACATTTATAAGGCCAGACTTTTTTTGTTGCTTGTTTCAGGTAACCGGCAACGATCATATTTGAAAAATACAAAAAAAAATAAAAAATTGTTTTTGGTATTTCTCGGATCCGACGCAGCACCACTGATTGAAATAAAAAAAAAAAAATTATTAATAATAATAATAATAATAATAATAAAAGAAAAAAAAAAAAATATATATATATATATATATATAATATCTTTCTCCGGCCTCTGGTGAAGAGCCAACGGGTTTCTTCTGTTCATTTAATTTTTTTTCAGATTCACTTTAATTTAATTGTGGGTTAAATAAATGTTATTTTTAAATAAAAAAAATATTTTTATTTCTTCTTCCTTCCTTGTATTGATTCCACATTCGAGAAATTAAAAAAAAGATTTATTTAAAAAATTTTTCTCCCTCCTCAGTAGATGGCCTAGATGTTAATTAAATAAATACTTAAAAATATATTAAATTATATCAAAATTAGGTAAACAATTTAAATCAATAACAAATTAATAATAAAATTTAAATTAGTAATAAAATAAATAAACTAAATTATAAAACAACTAGATTATAAAATGAGTCCTAAGTGGGAGGTCCTTGGAGGCTCATCATGTCCTAACGTACAACCGATGGAGGGAGTTCCTGCACTCTGGTGGCACTGGGTTCTGTTGATGGAGACCAGCAGAGAGACGCCGAGCCAGAAGAACATCCGAGTGTGTAGTTCCTTAACTGGCACTGGAACATCAGCTCTGAGAGAAAAGAGAAAATGTAGTTATTGATGATTTAGGAGCACAGAGACTATTATCAATTACTGATGCCTTGTGCAGCATGAGAACTCCGGCAGCACTACTATAGCAGCATAGTTAAAGGAAGAGAACCAGAAGTTAAAACAGCCAAGAGACAAGAGCCGACCTGAGCCAAGTGTCCCAGTCTAAATCTAACTAAAAGCCTGAGTAAATAAGAATGTTTTTAGCCTAGACTTAAAAATTTGGAGAGTGACTGAAACTGTAGAACATTTACATTATTTATCCTGAGCGACTTGCAACTAATACAGTTCTTACAATCCAAGCAATTTTGAGTTAAGAGCCTTGCTCAGGAACCCAATTGTGGCAGCTTGGCAGAGGTGGGATTTGAACCCTGGACCTTCTGGTCCATATTCCTTAGACTATAGATTCATAGACCTTAACCACTAGACTTTTAAAAGTCGTTTCTCTGCAGCTTGTGAGACAAACTGTCTGAGTCAGCAAAAGATTTCGATTAGACACAATTTCAGAGAAGAAGTTTGGTTTCCGTCTAAACAAGGATGTTCATTCCGACACGTCTGGGACGTGCTTCTGTCTACAATTCCTTAATGACACTGATGCAACAGTACAGCTGGGTTTCCAGAGAAGTAGAGCTTACCGAGAGCACTCACATTTTTACAAATATAATTGCGCAAGACTTAAAAGGTATTTTAATCTCCAAATATTTTTGAATGGATAGTCAAGGTTTTTCTTTCCATCTGATTTGGTTTGCCATGCCAAATGTGTGAGGCCAGCGGCAAACGATAAGCCTCATAATCAGAATCAGCTTTATTTCGCCTAGTATGTTCACACACACGAGGAATTTGGTTCTGGTTGATGATGTCTCTCTAGTACAATATATTGGTACATGTCATTTAAAGTCTATACAATATATAAAAATGTTAAATATAATGAGGTAAGTGTGCTTAGTGAATACGGTGCAGTATGCTCTGTAGTGCAACAACAATAATGTGCACCATTTTGGCCATAGTGTTTACAGTCCAGTGGTATTGCTGTTATGTGATGGCATGAGGAAAGAAGCTGTTTGTGTGTCTGGTAGTTTTTGTGTTACATTGTTCTGTATCTCCTGCCTGAGGGAAGAGGCTGAAATAAATTATGTCCAGGGTGTGAGGAGTCTGTGATGATTTTCTCTGCCTGTTTTCTGATTCTTGATGTGTACAAGTCCTGAAGGTTGGGCAGAGGAGCACCGATGATTCCTTCAGCAGTTCTGATTGTTTCTTGCAGTCGGTTCCTGTCTTGTTTGTGATGGAAGAGCACAAGCCAGGTTTAATGATCGCAGAGCAGAACTGCCTCATGTTATAACAAAACCTGCGTTGTAATCGTTTAAACAATGCTGGATAAGCACAGTTTGAGCTTCTTCTGTTCTTATCGTAACACCGTCCTGCTCTGTGCTGGAGCTCAATACAGCATTCAGTGGGCACAGACAAAGGTACACGCTGGACATGGCACCAATCCATCACAGCATTGTGTAAATGTGCCACCCATGTGCCTTACGATGCCTGACTCACCCAGGAATCAAACTCAGGCTCTCAGGAACTTCCGCTCCTGAAACTGTATTATTTATTTATGTCATGTTCCTTTATTTAAATCTCGTCAGCTTTCAATTATGTAAAAGTAATAAAGAGCGTTTTTTTTTACAATTAGGTCATTTGGCCGACACCCTTATCCAGATGAACAGGTCTTTATAAACCCATGACCCATATCTTATATGGAATTACAGGGAGCTAAACTTGTCCTTGCATTTTTGGGTGTTTTACGTTATTTAGCAGACGTTCTTATCCAGAGCGACTTACAACTCATACAGTCTTACAATCCAAGTAATGGGGTTTTAAGGGCCTTGCTTAAGGACCCAACTGTGGCAGCTTGCCAGAGGGGTCCATCATGTCCATTCAGCTCCGGAGTCCAGTACCTTAACCGCTAGACTACCACAGTACCAGTACATTTAGCCATGATGAAGTGACTGATAAAGTGCAATTTTTGTTTTTGATATATTCTAGCAAAATAATAATTTTTATTATTGGACCTTTTTTTAAAAGGCAAAACCTGCAGTATAATGGGGTATAATGGTTGCAGCCAATGCCACTGCCTAGGCACATGCTGATTTGGCTCAGATAACGTTAAGTTAAGACGTTAAGATAAAGTATAGGCCACCCGTGGAGGTCGGGTCACATTCTGATGTCTTGGTTCCTCCCAAGGTTTCTTCCATCTAAATTCAGGGAGTGTTTCCTTGCCACTGTTGCCCTAGACTTGCTGAATTTGGAATTTGGCCTTTTAAGATCATATAATATTATAAAGCTGCTTTGAGGCAATGCTATATTATTAAAAGCTCTATAGAAATAAATTTTAAATTAATTGAATTGAGTGGTGACATGTAAAGAAAACATAATTCCAGGTCTACCCACAAAGCAATATAGCGTGTTTTACTATTTATTATATTATAAAGGAGCAGAGGACGGATTTAATCTTCAATACGAACAGACTGGTAAGTTTAGCGTGGCTTGACCTGTATTATTAAAATTCATAAATGAATAATAATAATAATAAAAATAATAAAAATAATAATAATAATAATAATAATACACACTGCACACCACTGCAAAAATGCCCAGTCTTTACTCAAGACAAACAACTAAAAAGCATAAAGAGTAATGGAGGAAAGAAAATTACAAAATGATATGTCAATAAGGATCAAATCCAACTACATCCAATTCCAGTCCTTTCCCTGTTTTTATGTCTGCTTGTGGTTGTTTAACAAAAAGCTAGTCGCTGTTTTATCAGAAATCATCAGAAATAAGATTTATCTGATTACATATTTGTGATTTCTGACCTCTGAAAGAGTAAGTATACATTAAACAGGCATTGAAAAGTACTGCTAGCATAGATGAAATGATTAACATTACCTAATGTGATTCGGGTGAAGGCTGTAAGCAAATACAACGAGATCACGCCAGATTCCAAACAGGATCTCAAACTGGAAATTCAGCATCATTGGCATTTTCTAGATTGTGGGAAATGTGCAGTAAATACAAGGTAGGGTTTGGCTCAGGTTATTTGTTTTTACTGAGAACCAGAAACCTCACCCTTACCCGGCAAACGTCTTGGCAATATCCTGAAACAGTATCAAAGGTCTAGCGGTGCAGAAACACAGGTTCAAGCATCCAAGCTGCCTTGTTGTGTCATGTACACTTGTAAAACTAGTTTGGTCTAAAATCAAAAAGCATATCAGTACACGTCCTGGTACTTCATAATTATTTATTCATAATTCCCGCACAGGTTTGTTTTGATGCATTGAGGCTAATCCAATCCTGAGGCCGGAACTTAAACCTGTTCTCCTTCAATTTTTAAATCCCAAACTATCAGTTTAGATCTTCGTAGCTATTTAGATGGAAAGACTGAATGCTGGTCTTTATTAAGCCTGCGGTGAATCAGACTGTGCAAAAGTCTTAGACCACCATTAGATGAGATTTACTATTTGTTATAGCCAGTTTGCTTTATTTCAGTATTTAATTTTGTAATGTTTTGGCTTCTGTGATGTACAGTTATGTTTGTTAATTGAATCTATCTGTCTAAGGAGCCTCACATGAGAGGGCAAAGGGGGGAAATGGAGGCTGGAATGAGAGGTAAGTGAGCGGAGTTTGGTAAAATACACTGTTTTGATCACGCTCTTAATCAACAATAGTTCTAAAAGCATTTGTTGTTGAGTTGGAAAACAAATAAGTATGTCTGTACGATGAATTCAATCATTTGTTTCTGTAAATGTACAACTTAAAGTTACATTAAAATTAATACATTTAATTTCTATAGCTAGTCAGCACACCATTGTTTCAGCAAATGGAATAAGAAACATATTTAATTATTTTTTAGTTATCTTTTTTTTATTTACAACCAGAAAACGTAGACCATTTGTGTGCAGTATTTAAAAAATCACAAGCAGCTTAATGCTAGAGTGATAATCTTTAGTGCACCCCCTCTTCTTGGAAGAAACCACTTTTGAGAAGGGATGGGGGGGCAAGGTGAAAATATTGGAATGAAGACCAGTGGAGAAGAGGATTGGATTGTTTTGCGTTCAGTCATGGACCACATATTAAATATAATCATTAAAACAACAAATCCTTCAAGTTCAAATCATCAAATGGTGTCCTCAGACTTTTGCACAGTACTGTAGTTCAGAATTCACAGTGTATGAAACACATGTGAGGGGCTCTGGTAAAAACAGGCTCTTTTTTTTTTGCAAAATCAGGCTTTAAAAACTAGAGACTGAGGGCTTAAAAAAAACCTTAATATTTGTTTTTAATCAGATGGCAATTAAAAAAGTCTTGGAATTTGCATCATTGGATTTGCTGTTTTGAATTCTGAGGGGGTGGGCTCTCTTTAGCGCTTCTCCCATGGGATGTTTATCAAAACAAATGGCTGGATCAATTTTCTGCGCTTTTCAATTCAATTCAATTCAATTCAATTCAATTCAATTCAATTCAATTCAATTCAATTCAATTCAATTCAATTTAATTCAAGTTTATTTATATAGAGCCTTTTACAATGGAGCATTGTCTCAAAGCAGCTTCACAATATTACACTTAATCTTAAAGTCTTAATCTTAAAAGGCCAATCCCAAGTTGAGCAAGCCTAGGGTGACAGTGGAAAGGAAAAACTCCCTAAAATGGTAAGAAGAAACCTTGGGAGGACCAACGTTTTTCATTGTTCTTGGGCTTTTTTTCTGAATGGATTCGTCTCAATAACACGGTTTAAAAGCAACTTTTAGGTCTGAATATCAATCTAAACTTTAGGAAAATGTAAGTTAAGCGTATTTTTTATGTATTAAATGTAAAGAGGGGGCACTTAACTATGACTATAATATATCAGAAGCAGGTGCTTCTCGCCGGGGCAGGTGTTCAGCTGTGGTCGGTTCGGGTTGAAGCGTATCTGTGAGATTTTAGAAAAAAAAAAAATTCTGAAGGTCTAACTAGGTCGAAAGGATATTGATTTTTGGGCTTAATACCTGCCCTGGCTGAGAAGCGGCGGCCTTTGCCAGGGCCCTTCACATATTTGCTTGGCTTGGGCAATTCACTATTAAGCAAGTCAGCAGACGTTCCCTACGCTTCAGTAACTGTAAACATGATCCTGCCCACTGAGCTTTGTCATTTACTCCCAACTGTAGTGAAGTACGTGGAAATGAGTGAAGATAAATGTAGAACTTGCCCAGAAGGTACTGTGACCTAATGAAGTTTCTGTTTCAACAGGAAAAGGATGCATCAAAGCAGAGAAAAGATCAAAGGAGATTGCTTAAAGTACTAAAATCGGGTTAAGAACTGTCCCACACTGTGGGAAGTGGAAAGCCAGTGGGGAAGCCATCTTCAAGGAAGGAGTGAGCAACGATGTGTGCTCGGCGATCACTTAAACGTTCGGTGAAATCGAATCATAGGAAAACAACAGTAGAACCCAGAGATATGTTTATCAGTGGAAGCACAAGGCAAAGGGAACTAAAGGAACTGAAGGAACTGGGATTAAACAGCAGTGTAGACTTAAGAAAACAACTTGGCAGTGAAGCTAACTGGCAAAACCGGTTTAAAAAACGACGAGGCAGCATAAAGATTGGACTCTGGAGCAATGAAAGAAGGATGTGAGTGTAAGGGGTTAGAACACATTCCAATAAAAACAAACGATCACACCCTTATATCTTTTTTGTTGTTTGATTTGTTTCATTTATTTGTCTCGTTTTTAGCACGGGATCAATCTGAATGTGCATTAACACCACTTAGCCTGTAGATGGCGCTAAACACGCGACTACTCACCCTACTTTGGGCTCAGTATTAAACTGGCTAAAGCTAAATAAGATGCTAAACGCTCGTGATTTCTCAGGTAGGAAAATGACGGAGATTTGTACCTTAAAAAAACGCCGGTTTGACTTTAATCAAACATAAAAAAGACATTTTGCGATGTTGATGTGACACTTTCGCCCGTTTTCAACAATAAACAAACATTCTCAAGCGAACCAGGTAGCTTAAGTTTAATTAGAAATACGGCCACAGGACCGCATAAAAGGGGCGATTGATTTGATAATAATTCCTAAATTGACTGGTTTTAAGGTCTGCATGAGAATTTGTTGGAATACTCTAATGGGTCGCGAGTGTTTCAACAAAGATAGATTCATTGCTTCTTTTTTGGCATTAAACGGTTTCCCGCCGTATGGCGCACTAGTGCGCATGCGCGAGAGAAACGCAACGTGTGGATACGTGAATACAATAAAACGTTCGTAGCGTTTCTATTTGCGTGTGTATTACAACGCAACGTTAAAAAAAATGCACGCTGACTAAATTATTAAGTTACTTTTAATGTGTAAATGCATGGCTGTCAATGGAGCATGTAGTTATTGTGAATAAATTATTTATATAAATACTTACATATAAAATATGCATATTTGCGTTTATGTGTTTCTAAACCTATACTTGTTGTTTCTTTGTCTGTTTTCTAAAAAAAATGAAATTTATATTGATGTAGGACACCAGTTATATTATATTACACATGCTTGTATATATGAGTGTGTAGCTTAACAAAAGAGTGTGTTGGATTACGGACCATGTGTGTTGTTATTGAGGGTGCGAATCTCTGTGTCTGGCGATTCGATATCGATTTTTGAGGTGACGATTCCATTCAGAAACGATTTTTTAATTCAAATGGTCTATACATTTGGTTTAAATTATGTAATTGACAAGATAAAACGACAATGTAAACAAATTTTACATTGATTTAAAACGATACTTTTAGGTTCCTTCCTGTATCAAATCTTTTTGCATCATTTTATATTTATACAAAAACTAGGATTGTGCATTTAATTCTGTAACTAAAATTACCAGTATAAGGTTAGCTTAGCAGCCTGGCTTTTTCTTAAATGAAAATAAAATCTATTAATGAACAAATAATTCAAAATATATTAATACAAAAGTCTACCATAGTGCATTAGCCTTTACAGTTATAGTGCATTTATGTTTAGTAAATCTTTAAAACTTAACCTTAAAAATAAAATACAGACTTTATAGTCTTTTTTTAACCATATTGCACCAACCATTGTGCTCATGTCGAGCTCTCTCTTCCCCGGGACATTGTAGAATCCAAAGTGAGCCCA
>JAVSBV010006282.1:5000-12760 GCA_033117975.1 Parotocinclus spilosoma
TATGATTATTATTATTATTTATTTATTTGCAGTATTATTATATTTTGGTATTTTGATTTTTTAGCGGTAGTAGTATTTATTTAGTATTGTTATTATTTTGTGGTAGTAGAATTATGCATGATGATTATTATTATTATTATTATTATTATTATTATTATTATTATTTTAACTACAGTTTTTTGGTTGTTATAGTAGTATAAAGTATAAGTATAGTTAATAGATATAAGTAAAACATTATTAGTATTATTATTATTATTATTTAGATGTAGTTTTATTATTATTATTATTATTATTATTATCGTATTTTTGTCTTATTAGAATTGTGCTTTATTATTATGATTATGATGATGATTATTATTTTTATTATTATTATTTAGCAGCATTATTATTATTATTTATCAGTATTCTTTAATGGTAGTACTATTATTGATTATTATTATTATTATTATTATTATTATTTTGTGGTTGTAGGTTTATGCATCATCATCATTATTATTATTATTATTATTATTATTATTATTATTATTATTATTATTATTATTATTATTTTGTGGTAGTAGATTTATGCATAATCATTATTATTATTATTGTTATCATTATTATTAATATATTTATTTATTTTGTGGTAGTAGAATTATGCATGATGATGAT
Source organism: Parotocinclus spilosoma (assembly GCA_033117975.1). Taxonomy (NCBI): domain Eukaryota; kingdom Metazoa; phylum Chordata; class Actinopteri; order Siluriformes; family Loricariidae; genus Parotocinclus; species Parotocinclus spilosoma. The sequence goes on from JAVSBV010006282.1 coordinate 5,652, forward strand.
GATTATTATTATTATTATTATTATTATTATTATTATTTTGTGGTAGTAAAATTATGCATTACCATTATTAATAATATGTAATAACACTCCAGGCTGTGTATTTGAGTTCACTTTAAATAATTATATATAATCATTTCATCAGTGTTGGACCTTGCATGCTTTCCCTTCATCGTGTTCATTCCTCGGCTCTGAAGTAACACCACCATTCATTACATTGTGAAAGCATGCATCTGTTTTCGGGGTGTTTCTCAAGGTGGCATGGAGCTGTGCTGTGAGAGAAAATAGAGAGGAATTGCTTGATTCTGAGCAGCGCCTGGTCTTTCTGCTGCAGGCTTGCCAAACGTCTCGAGCCAAAAGAAATATTGTTATATTTTTTAATAATTTGCCAGTGAAACTCTGAAAACCCTTCAGGACTTTAATGACGCTCAACACGCATGTGTGATTCTACCCCAAACCTGTGGTCTCCTCCCTCCGTTTTTGGGATGACCCATTTTTTTTTAGCGTGGCTGCTGTCAAACTCATTTGCGCCGCCATGCCCTGTCTCTGGAGAGCCGCGCTGGGAGGAGAGAAAAATGACGAGAGACATGCGTTTCCCATTGGCTGAGTCAAACTCGGCAGAAACGAGTCCAGATTTTTACGAGAGGTGGGAGGGAAGGCGGTCTGCACTATTTACACGGTGCAGGGAAAAAGCATTGTCTCCCCGTCGACCGGTACATCAGGTCTGTGGAATTCACTGGCGCTGACCTCCATCTGGATTTCCTCACCGTTCACATCCACACACACACGACCGCACATTTCCCTTCCGATGCTTGAAGCTCAGCAGAACCAGCAGACACGGCCTGATGAAGGCCACCCTCAGGCACCGTAAATTACCATCAAAAGATCTGTACTTGTTCATCTTGGAACGAAGCATGGCGAAAAAAGAGCAGCATTTCATTGCAGAATGTGCTAATGGCTCCAAACGAGCTTCTGTAGATCAGACACACCTACGGTTGCTCGACAGAAGCCATGGGAAATGAAATTTGGCTGTCCAAGCTCTGCTGGCTCTAGCTATTGGCTTCAGCATAATTGACGTGTTTGCTTTTGTTAAAAACGACATTTTTTCACCTCCAATAATAACCTGTTTGTAATCATAGTGATAACACTATAATCACTTCATATGTGCAATTTAATAGGAATGAAATCTGACTAAATGATCTTAGATCACTTCTTTCGGCAGCTACTATTATGGGTTAGCGGATCATTCATCTCAGTTTTACCCAGTCCTCAGCACCAGGGGCGTCAATAGAGATTTATGAGCAGTGGGGATAAGTTTGTCTAGAGGAAAACCCCCTAAGAGAATTTTAAAATGACCCAAAACAGTCCGCATTATGAAAATGACATGGAATAAAAAAACATATTTATTTGGAGGAACTGCCCTCATAGCAGCAAAGTTCTGTAGGTATAGATCTGATATAACTTAACCACTATCCATCAACTTAAGAGTTAAAGATTGAGTAAAAATCATAAAAAGCAGTGTTACTTTCAGTAGCAGGTCCTTAATACTAAACAATACTGTGAGTATAGACTTGTACAGTCAAATGCGCATCTGGTCGCAGTCATATTTAATAAACCCAGGGGACAGAATTTTTAAGGACAGCATGATGTTTGACAGCAGCAAGATTAGTCCACTACTTTTCCAGCCAATGGACACCATTGCTGTTGGTAAAACCCTTTAATGTTTTAATCCATGGTAAAAATGGTTTAAAAGGGCAGTACCAGCCGAAATAGCGTTTGAAATCTGATGGCAAACGGAAACTTATCTTAAACCCAGGACTGAAGTGCATCAAATAATCTTGATTATGAAAATATTATTTCTAAATGTATTTAACTTTAATAATTAGAACTGAAAACAGAACTGAATAATCATTATGTCCCAACAATCAGATAATGAAATGAATTAGATGAACTGGCTGTATTTGAGATGATCACCCTTCCCTTGAGTATTTCTTATGGGAGAGCAGCCTCCCCAGGTCCGAGTCCATCACATTTTATTACATTGTGAATAGCACAGTTGTAAAGAAAAAAAAAAAGAAAACTAAAACCAACCAATAATACATGTTAATTTGGGGATTGGTTGAGCTAGAGAATTTTGGGGCTATACCCATAGCCCCATTAAAACAACTATACTTAAAAATGGAAATTACCTCCAATACAGGTGCTTACTTCTTTGGTGCAAAAGAGGCTTCTGTCCTCATGCAACCTGCACCACCCTCACATGCTTCCGTGCAACTATATCCAGATATCAAACTAAATATTTTCCTGGTTGACTCCTTTAACACACTTGCAGGATTTGTTCGGTCACATTTATCCAGTAACTGTCTCAGCTACTCCCTAAATTTCACACAGTCATCCTCCTTCAGCCTTCACCATCTGGTCCTCACACTTTTTTTCTCATTTTACAAAGAAACCACTATCTGCGATGTCTAGCGACACTCTCCCGTTCCATCACCTTACTGTCTCAAGTCTATTTCAGGTTGCATCTCCTGCCTGTGACATAGTCCACCAGTGTGCATCTTCTTCCACTCTTGTAGGTCACACTGATAAGAGTTTCTGCTCAGTAAATAAACGTAAATGTAAAAATACACCACCATCCTGTCCTTGGCATCGTGAATGCCCATCACCTCAGCTCGTTTTAGCAACATGCATATTAAAGTCCGCTCCAATCAACTCTCGTTTCTTCTTTGGGAACCCTCTCCAGCACTTCATTCAGCCCACTTGAGAAATCTTGTCTCTTCTTCATATCATACCTCACTTGTGAAGCATATGCTCTGATGACATTCATCATCACCCCTTCAATTTCCAGCTTCACACTCATCGCTCTATCAGGCGCCCTCTTCACTTCCAGTACATTCTTAATGTACTCTTCTCCTGCATCATTTCTCCTCCCATCCACACTATGGGTAGAACAGTTTGAAACCACCTCTGCTCCTCTTGGCCTTACTCTCCACATAATCTTCCACTTGATCTCTTGTACACACAATATGTCTACCTTTGTCCTGTCCATCATATCAGCCAGCTCGCTACCTTTATCGGTCATACTGCCAGCATCCGAGATGCTGACTCCCCCACTCCCCTACCCTTTCTCCTTCGTTCTGGGCTAACATGGATCATAAGAATTTAAGTCTGGATCCCAGGTTTGGAAAGGTTGACTTGTTACGCTGATTATTTGATTTGTAAAGCAAAACATTGTGTTACACATTTTCACGAGTGGTCTCAGACTTTTGGCCCTGACTCTATACAGTATATCAATATAATGGGATTGTGTGGTTTGGACTCCAGCTGTGGACCCAAGTTTCAGAGCGTTTTTATTTTTACATATAAAATGTGGGATGGCTGTTGTTCAAAGTAGACAAAGTCAAATTTCTATAGCACTTTTTTTTCTCGACTCATCAACTCAAAGTACATTTACAATTATTTCGACCGAAAGGCCTAATTGATCAAGCCTGGGGCAACAGTGGCAAGAAAGAATCCTTGGGAGGACCAAGACTCAAAAATGGACCCAATCTTTTTGGGCAGCCTAAATGTTGTGTGTAATAATTAATCTAAATTACGCAATAAAAAAATCTATGGTAATTTTTAAATCAGTATAAGCTAAATAAAATGTACATATAGAACATATTTAAATGAAATAAACTATTATATAGACTGTGAAAATGAAATGCAGCTCAATATTACGAGGTGTATAATATATATTAGTTATAGTATTATAATATATTTATATATAAATCAAAAACTGAATATAATAATGCTGAAAATATTTAGTCCAGTAAAACAGATTCGATGTAGAATTTCGTGTCCTCAGCGGGAAAGATGAGGGAGCACTGCGTATGGAAATATGGAAGCCCGAACACTAACCTGGGTCCTCTTGGTACCTATCAGGATGAGCTATAAGTGCATCGCCCCCTGGGGGAGAAGCTGTATATAGGGGGAGGGTTGGGCAGGAGTAGAAGCAGCCTCAGCAGATGGCCGGAGTGCAGTGCTAACAGCTTGAATAAGCTGGGCCAACTGCTGAGATGCCTTCGACAATTGCTGCTCGTATCTGCCTAAAAGAGCTCTGGCCGGCCATCGCTGCAGGCTCCAAGTCCACTGGGTCCATTACTGGTGGCGTCTTTCAGTAGAGAAATGGTCACACTAGGAGTGTGAGTGCATGTGTGTTTGCGGAGATGAAAAGAAAAGAAAGTTAAAGAGAAGTGAAATGTGAGCAAGTGAAAGTAAAGAGAGAACCTGGAAAAGTCTTTTTTGAGACTGAAAAAGAGGGAACAGAAAGCAAAAAGACAGAGCTAAATGACTTTTAGGGAAGAGAGAAAGGGGACTTTCAGGCTGAGCGAACATCTAAGTTATAATCTGAAGGAAGTACAAGATTAGTCTGAGGAAAGAAACCATCTCATTATATGCACTCCGTTTTATGATATCCCAACGTATAATATTTTGACTTTATGATAGGCACCTGATAATAAACATAAATACACATTTGGTAGAAACTGTATCCTTAAATGTGGATTTTTTTAGGGCAAGAGATACGCAGTAACATTACTCTGCTACACTGTCCTGTTAGGAACTCAGTAAGCAGTGCTTAAAGGAAAGACTTGGTCCGGACAATAATCATTTGTTTTTCACTTTCAATACATTATTCAATAAATTACATGAGATTCAATAGTCATTGCATTTAATTTCCCCCAAACTGGAGTTATATATAGACGAGTGACCGCAGTAGTGTATGAGTCACGTGCCTGGAGTGATGAGCCCCAAATGTAGTTAAAAAAAAGCAATGGTTGATGGCGTATTTAAACATTTAATTGATAGATACAATAAATTAAACACAACTTCAACAAATTTTTGCAATGTATCCCCATCGTAAATATCAGAGTAACTGTATTTGAGTTTAGAGAATTATAAATAATTCACACACTCACTCAAACTGGGACACCTTACAGACACCAAGGAGAACATGCAAACTCTACAAGGCAGTGGTCGGATTGACTGTGCAACAGCAACCCCAGTGGGCTCTGCAATATAGAGGTGTCCTGTACAGGGCACATTCTCTCGTCTGTCCTCTTAGGGTGGGCTGTCAACTCAAACATAAAACCCCATATCGGACAAATATGGAGAACATGCAAATAAAAAAACAACAATGCAGTGTTCCTTACATTTACATTTCATAATTTTACTGGTCAAACATCATTTTTGTATTTCAAGCCTGCAAAACATTAAAATGATGGGCGGAGACAATACAGGCCTAGTATTGAGGTAAAAAACGACATAATGATTTCTTTTCAAACAGGTGATATCAACAGCTGATTCTAATTATCATTTGGTACAAATGCTGGATCCACAAAGTTCTGAGGGGCAAAGCATCTCCAGTTTGTCAATAAATTAGGGCAGAAATTATTGAAATTAAAACAAACAAATCTTTCAAAAGGGATTTTTTATATTTCTCCCTCTACAATATAATATCATTATAATCGACTGAAGAAACTGGGCAGAATTTAATCAATCAATCAATGAATCTAAATGTATTTCTATAGAGCTTTTTACAACGGAGAATTGTCTCAAAGCAACTTTACAATATTATATTATCTTAAAAGGCCAATCCCAAGTTGAGCAAGCCTAGGGCGACAGTGGAAATAAAAAACTCCCTGAATAAAGAAGGAAGAAACCTTGGGAGGACCAAGACTCAACAGGGGACCCGTCCTTCATGGGTGGCCTAGATGTTAATTAGGTAAATACTTAAAAGTATATTAAAGTAATAGTAAATTATTTAAATAATACAATTTAAATCAATATTAATATTTAAGTTGGTAATAAACTAAGTAATAAAATAGATTTTAAAATCAGTCCTCAGTGGGAGGTCCATCGTGTCTTGGTGACTAAGTGATGGAGGGAGTTCCTGCACTCTGGTGGGACTGGGCTCTTTTGATGAAGACCATTTAATTATGTAACAGGAAGGTGTATACATTATAACCAAACGGGCAAGGGAATGCTTTGGCAAACCTTTGTCTCTTTGTATTCACAAATGCCACTTAAAACTTTATTGTGCAAAAAAGCTTTATGTTAACCATGTCCAGAAACGGTGTCGGCTTCTAAAAGGTGGACCATCTAGGATGAACCATTACGCAGTGCAAAAGTGTATTACGGTCAGATGAATCAGTATTTCAGATCCTTTTTTAAGAAATGGATGCCACATTTTTATTAGCTAAAAGCCCAAAAGCAAGGCTCCGTTATGGTATGGGGTTGTGTCAGTGCCCTTTGGAAGCAATAATGCAGAAACACACATAAAAATCTTAGAGCAATGTAAGCTGCCTTTATCCAAGGACACCCATGAATTTTTCAACAACACAATGCAAAACTCCATGCTGCTCACATTAGTAAAGCATGGCTACATAAGTTAAGGGTACGGCTACTCTGTTGGCCTGCCAATAGAGAATGTGTGGAACATTTTGAAATGAAAAATTGCTCCACAACCACCCCGTACTTCTGGGCACATGAAGGCGTGTTTGTAAGACAAACTGGACAAAATAACACGTGGAACATTTATTCGCTTTATTAATTTCTTTTATGTAAAGGAAGAAGAAGGAATGGAAACGTTACAAAGGGTACATTTTTTACCGTCCCTATTTGTTTTGGAATGTGATGCGGGCCTGAAGTGCAAGATTGTTTACAAATGAAATGACGCTGACCAGACAAAACATACGAATACAGTCGATTCCGGTTAATTGGACCAACGGTTAATGGGACCAGCCGCTTATTCAAACCAAATCCCAAAGTACTGAAACAAATCCTATTAAATATGTGTAATGTTATTCGCTTATTTGGACCAAAATTCTGCTTAATCGGACCAAAGAACGTGAGAGCGAATAAGAGATATGTAATACCCGTGATTACCAAAGAAACTCTTCGTCTCTGACATCACTACTCCAAAACTCCAGAGTTTCTCCCCAGCTCTCTACTGCCACCTACAGGTATTTGCCTAACATTTTCGTTTACTACAAAAAAAAAAAGCCACAAGTCGCCACTTAGCCACAGCAAAAGCGTGTCAGATCACACTGGATAAGTTCTTCAAACGTTGA
>JAVSBV010006293.1:0-12760 GCA_033117975.1 Parotocinclus spilosoma
TATAAATATATAAAACAATATAATAAAAAATATATAATTCTTAAGAAGGTTTATAATTTTTTAAGTCTTAAAAATATTTTAAAAGTCAAATGTTTTTGTTTGTCGTGGTAAGGTAAGTGTCATTTGGGTTTCCCTTTTTTGTCAGTACTGAAGATTGTAACACTATGCACTTTTTCCCATAATGACCAAATATGCATCTGCAGCTAAATATCTCAGTTGAAATGCCAGTTTCTGGGTAATTGAGTTATAGGCATATGTAGATATTAAAATTAAGACAGACACACATTAGAGAAAGTGATGATACCTCATAACTATATGTTTTGGCTAGCCCTGTTAACTAGATAACTTAAAAAAATACATATTAGATCACTAAAACAAAGGAATAAAGTACCATAGAATGATATTTATTCATGCTAGCTAGTGAAATTGGCATTGATACACAAGCTTGCAAAATGAGTCACAATATAACCGAAACTACTCACGTTGCCAGCAAGTGTTATCTAGATAGCATAAACTGGTGGTGCAAAGACAACATTGTAATTTCACATGGTTTTATCGTGCAAAACATTCAGAGCATAGGTCAGGGGGATAAAAAGAAGAAAAGAGCCAGATGGAAAATGAGAGATAAAACAACATAGAGAATGAGAGAAAATGCAGTGATGTCTTAATATTGATGGTAGAAATTATTGTGGTATTATTGTGGCTTATATGTTTTTTTTATCAGATGACACATATCAATGACACGGAGATGCGGTGGACTATGTTCTGTTGGCAAAAATGGGTTTTGGCATTCATATGGATGTTACTTTGAGATGTACCATGTACCTAACATTGCTGTAAACACATTCATGTAAATTGTATTCCTACTGAGGATGCCCTTCTTTAGCAGGATATTTTGCCTTGAAACTCTGCAAAAAATGTACAGGAATGGTCTGAGCAACATGACAAAGCAGTCAAAGTGTTGACATGGCCTTAAAAATCCCATGGTCTCAATCCAATAAAGCATTTTTGAGATCCCACCTCCTAACTTAGAGAACTTAAGTGATCTGCTGATAACGCACTGGTAACCACAGGAAACCTTTAGAGGTATTTGGGAGTTCATGCCTCAGTGAGTGCATAATAGTCACAAAAGTCAATTACTGTCATATTGCATATTAAAACTGGCAACACATCTTGCATTCTGAGAACTATTATAAAGCACGCTATAACTAAATTGAATATTCATTAAATGTGTAATTCGTAATGTCTGGAAATAACAGCTTATTTTCTCAGCCTGACCTTGAACAAATGTGTTTCATTTAACAGGTGGCAACAAATACAGTATTGCCTAATATTTGCCCTGTCTGAATTTTCTATCAGATGGATAGAACTACATCAGTGAGTTCAGGACTTATCACAATTTCTTTTTGAAAGTGAATTTTCAAAGATGACATAAAGACACTGTTTACAAGATTAATTTCTATCACATGGAAGCAATTAAATATATAATGGAGAAGTAGTCTTTTATCTAAAACTTATTGATTGAAACAATATTGATTGCAAGCCTTAACTAATCAGAATGCAAATTAATCTGCATACAGTATGTTTTAACCTTTGCTCTACAATCACGATGCTTCTCAAAAATAGATGAATTGTGCTGCCACACCGTCTGAGAATTCTATCCTGCACCTATTTTATTTGAGGCCACCACCATAAGACCTACATAACGTCAAATATTAAATAAAGGCACATGAATACATGAATGGACATTTCATATTATTTCCAGTGTTCACTGCATATGACCAAGGCATTCAAGAGTCCAGCAGGTATCAATGTGAGGGTATGGAATTCTCTTGTCACACATATATATATATATATATATATATATATATATATATATATATAGATATATACACACACACACACACATATACATACATATATATATATTTATATATATAATACAAGTCATTTTGAGTTATCTGTGCCAAGTCTCAAGTCATGAATTCCAAGTCCAAGTCAAGTCGAGTCTTTTATCAATGTTCAGCAAGCAAGTCCCAAGTCCTTAAAATCGCGACTTGAGTCCGACTCGAGTTGAGTCATGTGACTCGAGTTCCCCACCTCTGCTACATGGTATGAGGTTTGAACTGCAGCCCATGTGGGTGTGTTATAAACTTTTAAATTATTTCCACTGCTTGTTCCAGTTATGGTCATGGGAGCTCTTAAAAGGTTTTCAATATAAATTCAATAGTATAATTATAGTATAATAATAATAATATAATAGTATATATAAAAATAGTTTCTGCACTTAAACCTATCTGAACCACATTAAGCAGTAAATGGTCTGTATATAAAGCCCATCCTAATGCACATAACATTTACATTATATATTAAAACCCTTTTGTAATCCAAGGACCTTACTTTCTGTCTGTTATGACATAATTTAAAAAAATCATCAAAAGATAATTTCGGGACACCATGGAAATACACTCAGTGACTCTTACATTTCCATTGACTTCTATTTCATTGCAGGCCGTATAAACCTGAGATATTTTATGTTCTGTGCAGTAAATGTAATTTAATTTGTTTATAAACATCCATTTATGCATTTCAGGCCTGCTACACATTCCAAAAAAAGTTTAAATGGGCAATTTACGGCTAGTAATGAGCAATAATCAACAGTTTATGTACAAATGTGGGAGAAAATTATTGAAACGTGTAAAACGTGTTCCTCAAATAAAGATGGAAAGGTATTTACATATTTCAGTCTAACTCACATTTTCTGATATGTCATGGGTATTTAGTTTAGGCTTGTTCCCTTTTTTCAACATATATAAAATGTAGATAATGTAAATCATTGTTTGTTGACAAACTGGAGCTCCTCTGTCCATGTTTACTTCTCAGTGGGGTCCTGTACCTTTTATGGATGCTGCTTTTGAACTAAGCCATCATTATAACCCAATGCCAATTAAGTTGTGACATTGTTTAAAACATGAATAAAAACAGAATATGATGATTTGTAAATAATGTTTAAGCCATATTCAATTGAATACACTACAAATACAAAACATTTAATGTTCAAACGGATAATCTTTATTGTTTCTTGAAAATATTCACTCATTTGGAATTTGATGCCTGTAACACGTTCCAAAAAGTTGGGACAGGGACAGTAAAAGACTGGGAAAGTTGAGGAATGCTCAAAAAAACACGGTTTGGAACATTCCACAGGTGAGCGCCATGATTGGTTACAAAGGGAGCATCCCCGAAAGGTTCAGTTGTGGAAGGGGCGAGGTTCCCCACTTTGTGTACGGCTGCATGTGCAAATAGTCGAACGATTTAAGAACGTTTTTCATTGTGCAAGTGAAAGGAATTTAGGGATTTCATGATCTACAGTCCATAATATCATCTCATAATATCAAATCTCTGCAAGTAAGCGGCAAGTCCGAAAACCAACATAGAATGGCCGTGACCTTCGATTCCTCAGGCGGCACTGCATTAAGAACCAACATCATTCTGTAAGGAATATTATCACATGGGCTCAGGAACACCCGTCAAAGCAATGTTTTTTTTCAGGGACATCCCTGTTTACTTCCGCAAGACAATGCTAAGCTACATTCTGCACGTGTTACAACAGCTTAGCTTCAAAGTAAAAGCGTAGCTGTCCAGACCCGTCTCCCATTAAAAATATGATATGTAGCTCATTATGAAACGCAAAATACGACAACGGAGACCCCGGACTGTTGTTCAGGTGAAGCTGTACATCAAGCAAGAATGGGAAAGAATTTCATCTACAAAGCTTTAACAATTATTGTCCTCAGTTCCCAAACACATATTGAGTGTTATTAAAAGGGAATGGTGATGTAACAGTGGTAAACATACCCCTGTACTAACTGTTTTTGAAACGTGTTGCAGGCATCAAATTCAAAATAAGTGAATATTTGCAAAAAACAATCAAGTGTTTCCTTTTGAACATTAAATATATTGTCTTTGTAATGTATTCAACATAATATGGATTTGATAATTGTATTCCGTTTTTTGGGAATTGGGGTTGTAATTACCTGTTGGCATCACCTGTTTGAAATTGCATTTATTTATTTTTAATCTCATTACTAAATTGCCCTAATCCCAACTGCATTTGGAATGTGTTGCAGGCCTGAGATGCAGCTGGTATGTCTTTCAAAGTCTTAGAGTACCTGCTGTACAGTTCTTCTAAAGACTTTGTTGGCCTCCCTTTTTCATATTACTCCAGACTGGCCCTATATGTTTGGTTATATATATATATATATATATATATATATATATATATATATAAACATTCCAGACCTTCAGGGGACAAACCATATTATGTTAAGAGCCAGATTTGTTTTGTTTGTTTGTTTTTTGTGCACATGGAAGCTATTAATCTTTAGTCACAACTTTTTCGTGACGACCATCTTCAAGGACAGTTCTCCAGACTGTGGGTGGGTGTAGCAAGGTACAAATGTTTTTTTTCGTTGCTAGTTTCAAGCTAAGTGCGGGAGATCTTATAATGTTAAAAAGAAGTATGCCTGGTTTTGTTTGTGGTTGTAAAAAAAATCCTGGGCAGCACATCTGGAAACGTATATCTTGAGACTGGTCGAGACCTTGCTCATGCGGGATAATTTGCATCTTTGTATATTGTTGTTGTATCCCCCCTTGCTCAAACATCTGATTTTAAGGTTAAACTGCTATAATTTACCAAAAAGTCTTGTTCCGCACCCAGTTTTATTTCTTCTGCTGCTTCAGTTTGAGCCGATTAGCTTAAAACAATCTGCTAATAACGTCAGCACCTGTTTTTTATATGCCCACAATATGCTGGTGGGTTTTTTTGTTTTAGGAAAGTACTCTTATTATTACCTTATTTAACAACATATAAAACACCTAAAATGTGTTATTTCCCACCAATACACTAAAGCAGAACATAATTATGTGCCTGTTCTCTAGGTTTCACCTGTAGTGGAAGCACAGCTAAAGTGTAGTATAGAATCTGTACTGAAATAGTCACAACATTAAGCATTTAAATAATTCTAATTAACTACGCATGAGATCATCCATCATCCATCAAATAACATTTTCAGACTTTGCGGGCCAATTTTAAGAGCATTTTTAACTTTTATGAAAGATTCAGATGGAATAATTGCCACAAATGTCTAGAAATGCTTTGAATTCTTACAACATTTGTAAGTATTTTGAATAATTATTATATAATACATCCTTTTATACAAAAAAACGGATCTTAGCAAGCACAACATATGTTAAATACAGTCTTGAAGCTTTGGCAAGTCTGGACAAATAGTTAATTTCCGAAATAATTAATGACACAACTTTTACGGGGAACAAACTATTTAAATGCATAACTCAAACATTTGGTGTTTGCAAAAGTGTAGGCACCTTTCCAAAAGAGCAACTTATTACTGTAAGAGCAGAGAAAGAGATTCAAATAACGTGCCAAAATCAGCTTTAAATAAATAGTAATTCATAAGATCAACAAAATATTAGTTTTGCGTAGAGCTGTAAAGACATGACATACGATTTTCAACCCATTTCTAGACATTTCAAATAATTTTTGAGACATATTTATTGAAAAAAGGAGATTCCATTGCTTGAAGAGAAATAAACCCTGGAAATAAGTACAAATAAGCAATACTGAGGACAGGATGACTCAAATGAGCCTAGAAACAGGTTTAGTAATCTTAGAACAGTCTTAATAATCAGTATAAACTCGATTAGACCGTGTTTAAAAACTTTCACCTGCTGATGCAATATTTTGATGACTGTTCGATGCAGGAAGAGGCCACTGATGTCACTGCTCTGCTACTTTGTTCAGGACCAATACCGAGGGTCTTATTTACATCCCTAAATCCTGTGCCGCACGCCAGAAGTGTTCAGAAGAGCTCTAATGGTCCTCGACGAACGTTCCCTCGTGAATGGGGGACAATGTGCTTGTGCTGTCACACAATTCTGCTTAGTAAGTTGGAGCTTGAACGATGCAGATGTGCAGGAAGTTGTCTGGGTAGCTCAGGTGCTCACTAAGCCACTGGATAGGTGTCTCAAAGAGTGGCTCGATGCCGTGGATCACCACCTGGTATTTCTTTGGCTCGTCTAATGCGGAGAAAGAAACAAGACAATCAAGACAGGGTCCCTGAATAAACTGTGGTTAAGTTTAACTGGATCATCGCTCTCTCAAGTGCCTGCCCTTTCCTTAAAAGTGCCTGCGAGACCTCTATCCATCATTCGCTTGAGTGACACTAGGACAAGCAGGGGTTCAACTGGTCACAGACAAGGACAAATGAGCTGCCTTCTGCTCTCTAAGTGCTGAGTGGGCATGTTAATTCTTACAGATTAAATAGACAATAATTCAATCATTTTAATTATTGAATAGTAATACATCACACCACACACACACATAAACAAAACGAAAAAACAACACAAACTGGTAATATTGTCTGAAAGGGTGCCCAAACATCTTTATATGAAATGGCTCTGGTTTTATGCGGCAGATCTTTTCTTGGTGCATTAACGTTATAATTTAATTTTGCATTTCTTGCATTACTGTTTTTTGATCTGTACAAAAGTCTCTAATCAGAGTGACAGCACACCTACATCGCTGCAGCGTATGCACCGAATAATACACAACATGCACAGACTTTCCATCTCCATCCCCTCACAGCATCCAGTGCTGAGAGCACTAAAAAAGTTTGGGTGGGTTGTGGTGGGGGCAGTGGCGTTTCGGGTTGATAAGGGGTTGAATGCTGAGGGCTGTAACATAACCCCTCTGACCTGAGGTACAAAGGTGAGGTTGAACAGCTACAGCGACAGAAATTTCGCCTCCGCCAACAACACTGAACGTTCGCTGGATGACCTTCTGATGTGTTACAGCTTGAGCCCGCTCTCAAGATCCTGAGCTCGATATCTTTGCATATCATGATGTTAGCAGCGTCAGGATGCAGAAGGACAGAAAACTCAAAATGGTAACTTGTGCATACTCAGCAAACTAAAATATTAAATGTACCTGTGGTGCATTTTGTTAATTGACATCCATTCCTGCATTTTAGGCCACTTGGCCAAGTCGTATTTCAGGTGTTATTCCGTCCTGTTCTTCCTGCAAACACATCTTAAGGTGTGTTACAGTACTTGAAAAAAGTTGGACAAAGCCAAAGTCATCCTTCGTCCATGTAGTTATATCAGCTATTGATGAATGACAGTTCTTAACCATGGGTGTTCAGCTTAAGCTTGTGCCCTTGCCCCTTTATGCGCTCATATTCCTGATACGATATTATACACTGTAAAAGGGGAAATACGAAAATCTCATACACTCTTTCAAAACGCTGGGTTTCAATAATTTTCTTACATATTTGTAGACAAACTACAGATCCTCTGGCCATCTTCGCTCCTCAAAGACTCAGCCTTTGGTGGATGTTGCTTCTGTATGAAATTAGGATTACATTCACCTGCTCGTTATTTATTTATTTATTTATTTACGAAAATGGACTCTTAAGCAGCAAGTAAAAAATATAGAACTCCTAGATTAATGCTAGGTGTATAAATGCTGATTCTGTTTGGCTTCAAATGGGGTACTTAACACCCACACACACCATGACGAGTAAGCAGACAATCAATCAGTCCAGGACAGCTTTTAACTGTGGGTCACGATTAGGGAGAGGGCAAGGGGTTAACACCAGGGCATAGAGAGAAAAAGGATACACACAGGACGAAGCTGGCGTCAGCCCAAGAGGCTGTGTCCTCTTGCCCACTCATAGCAAACTCTGATTTGAGAAGGACAGAGCTCTTAAGGCTCAATGCAACCCAAAGCCAGATGCTAAGAGCAAGTCCACATCATAACAGGAGAACCGTTATTAGGGAGGCTCAACCCTTAAGAAGCACAGAGGTTAAACAAAAAAAAAACATCAACCATCCGAAACTGTTAGACAAGTGTCTTTACACCCAAGTTATGATGTCCATAATAAACCATTCCAAACCGGATATCATTCAGAAATTTAACAAGCAGCTTTGCTTATAATCCACAAGCTTATGTTCCAAAGTGAGTACGATACCAGGGTTGTGTCCTTCCTCTTCCATTGAATCAAGCGCTCAAATTTTCTCTAACAGGGTGGGTGCGTCCCCTCTGTCACTCTCAGAATGACATGAGGGGAATTCGAGCACTGAGCAGAAACACAAGTGTACAGTGGATCCAAAAGTGAGCCCAGACGCCCACAGGTCTACCCACAGTATCTCACAGAAGTGAGTACACGCCTCACATTTTTGTAACTATTTTATCAAATCTTTTTATGGGACAACACTGAAGATGAGACGCTTTGATACAATGCATTATTTTTTGCCTTCAAAATAACGCCACTCAACTCGACAAAAGTGAGTACACCTCTAAGTGAAAATGGACAAATCGTACCCAATTAGCCATATTCCCTCCCTGGTATCATGTAACTTGTTGGTGTTACCAGGTCTCGGTGTAAATGGGTAGCAGATGTGTTCAGTCTGGTGTTACATCTCCCATAGTCTCTCATAATGGTCACTGGGAGTTCCAAATGGCACCATGTGGCAAATAATTCTCTGAAGATATGACAAATTAAGTATTGCTCTACTCAAAGATGACCTAGGCCACTGTTTTTCAAACTGTGGTACGGGAAACAGCACGAAGTGGTGAGCACCAAGCTGCAGCACAGTGGCCAAGACCATCACCAGCATGTCAGTGCTCAGACCATACAAACTGGTCTGCATGGCTGTCGTCCCAGAAGGAAGCTTCTTCTGAAGATCAGCAGACTAAGCATATAGATTGCTGGAACCATGTCCTGTGGTCCGGTGAGACCAAGATAAACTTACTTGGTTCAGATGGTGTCAAGAGTGTGTGTCGGCAACCAGGTGACGAGTACAAAGGCAAGTGTGTCTTGCCTACAGTTAAGCATGGTGGTGGGGATGTCATGGTTTGTGAATGTATGAGGGGTGATGGCTGTAAGGAGCTATAGTTCATTGAAAGAACCATGAATGCAGAAGAAGAGCATGATCCCGTCTCTTCGGAAACTGGGCTACAAGGCAGTATTCCAACATAACGATCCCAAACACGCCTCCGAGACGAAGTCAAGCCTCTCACTTCTGTGAGATACTGTACATACTGTCACATATCTACAGCTAAAGAGTATCCTAGAATCCTAGAGTCATCCATCGTAAACCCTTTAGTAGACATGAATAAATCCTTAATTCATGTCCTTTACATGAATAATTTTAAATGTTTACCAATTACAGTTATTAGGTTACGTTTAATATTCATGTAATATATATATTTATATATACTTTATATTGATAATAAAGGGTGGTGGGTCAGAATGTGGGTAAACGGTTTAGTGGGATCCATTGATTAAATTAGATGTTGATTGGTTATTTGGATGCTATATGGCTTGGACTTCATTACAATATACTGGTAGAGGAATTATAGTAAGACAGTGGATGAATGGATGAATAAACGCGATTATATTACACACTGGATAGATTGTTGAGAATATGTTTATATGGATGGATGGTGGACAAAAAGTTGGACTGGATCTTATTATTATTATATTGGACGGATTTATGACAAATCATTAGACCTGGATGGGTAACAATGGATCGAATGTTAAATTGGATGGATGAGCAGTAGGAATGACTGTATTTGAAGTGATTGATGGGTGGACACAATTAGATACATTTAATTACTGATGATTGAACTTGAACTCATTTTTCTTTCTAACATTAGATTAATTAAATATTGAATCAATTGGTGTTTTCCAGGAAAATTCCCCACTTAGAAGTTATTCACCCATCTGTGTTCATTTGACTACATTACGTTTTCAGCAGGGACTCCCACAAATTACAACATCTACATGAGGCAACCATCAACTTCCTCAAGACCTGCTACACCTGGAATAGAACAACTAAAAACGTGAAAACATTTCACAACAGGAAAAGACTTCACCATGACTACAAATGAACACCTTCGCAAAAAAACCTGTCCTGTTTATCCACACACACTGATTCACGACATTGAGCAACCAAGATAAACAGCTCCGAAATCGCTCTAGGCTTCTTCTCTTCAATTAAAAAACAAAACAAAAACAAAACCCAATTTTGAAAGCATGTAGCGTTTTGTTCATAATAAGGTGGCACAAAAAGACATGATGTTCTGGCATGAATGGAACAGACCAGACACAGCAGTGCTGCTAAAGTTTTAAACACCTCAGTGAAAGTACTGGACTGAAAATGGTCCACCAGCCAAAAACGTCGCGCCACCAGCATTCTGTATTCAGCAGCCTGCGAGAGGACGACTAACAATATGGTAAAAAACTAAAAAACACCAGCAGCACTGCTGTGTCTGTGTGCATTTATGCCAGTACAACATACATTGAACTTCCCACTTTAGTTTAAAATTCAGAAACTCTCCAAATGTTTAAATCTGGGCTAAAAACCATTCTTATTTACTCAGGCTTTTAGTTAGATTTAGACTATGACGCATGGCTCAGGTTGGGTCTTGCATCTTGACTGTGTTACCTTCTGGTTCTCTCGCTTAAGCTATGCTGATATAGTAGTGTTGCCGGAGTTTCATGCTTCACATGGTATCAGTGATTGATAATAGACTCTGTGCTCCTAACCCATAAGTAACTACATTTTCTCTCTTCTCTCCGAGCTGATGTTCCCGTACCAGTTACAACACCACACACTTAGATGTTCCTCCACCTCAGCATCACTCTACTGGTCTCCATCAACAGAAATCAGTCCCATCACAGTGCAGGAACTCCCTCCATCATTTAGTCACTAGGAGACGATGTGCCTCCAAGGACCTCGCACTGAGCACTGATTTTAAAATCTATTTTGTTACTTATTTTATTACTAACATGCATATATATGCATAATATACTTTTAAGTATTTATTTAATTAACATCTAGGCCACCCATGGAGGACGGGTCCCATTTTGAGTCTTGGTCCTCCCAAGATTTCTTTCTTCTTATTACAGGGAGTTTTTTTCTTGCCACTGTCGCCCTAGGCTTGCTCAATTTGGGATTGGCCTTTTAAGATAATATAAGATTATAAAGCTTCTTTGAGACAATGCTCCGTTATAAAAGGTGCTATAGAAATCAATTTGAATTAAATTGCATGCATCAAACTAAAATTGGACATGATGAACAGTGTGTGTGTGTGTGTGTGTGTTGTGAGGGACTAACTAATTGGAGGGTATAACAGGACCACGAGAAGCAAAAGTCTACAGGTGGTTATCTACACATCTGTGCTAAAGTTCTTAAATTTGTAGGCTTATTTATTCTGAACGGGGAATGACCTTGACTCTTGAGAGTCACCTGACTGACCCTGAATTGAACCCAGTGTTTTCTTTGGGCCAAGCTGGTTGTCACACAGGCGTGACTGACTATAGGCTGGAGAGGAGGATGGTCAGGGGCTCATATTTTAGTCCTGCAACAACAACCACTGCGATGGTCATGGCCTATGCCAGTCCATGCTAACATCCAGAATGATGATGTCTGCACAACATATCATTAATGTCTTTATTGCTGTTTATTGGTCATATTTACACCACCTAGACTTAAATTCAGTCTGGATGTTACATTTATCTGTATCCTGCTGTTCATAAAAAGTAACAGTTAAGTATACATTGACTATTTTTTAATTAAATTAACAAATGTCTTGCACCTTAATTGCAAAACTATAACAAACTCCATAAACAAATCACTATATCGAAAGTTTTTATTTACGGTAAGTAAAATTTGGATTTTTAAATTACTAAACCGTAATTTTGTCAGTTTGGCTTTGTTTAATTGTATGCTCAAGCTTGAAGAAACAGACTGGACATGGCGAAAAAGGCTGCATGATGAAATTAATATGTACATGTTACAAAAAATGTTGCAGACAATACATTATACTACACAATAATATAATAACCACCAGAAGTAAGTTCTAGGCCAAAAATCCACTAAGAGTACATTAGAACCATCTACTCAAATCTCGTGAATTTAAGCGGTTCTCAAAGCCCTGTGCAGTAATAGGGATGACCAGAAGAGGGAGCCACTTAAGTAGACAATTAGAAGATCTGGCGCTTAACTGTTTTTAAGGTAATGGACCCCCCTGTAAAGTTGATTAAATTTACGGACCCCTTTCACAGAAAACGTACATAAAAATGTCAAGTTTCGCGAATAAAAATAGTGACCAAACCCACAGGTTAAGGACAGGATTTATTTTCTAAGTTGTTTCCTTTGGATACATTTATCCTGTTATTTAGGTCAATACATTTAAGCAAACAGTTACTTCAGTGCCATTTCTAATGATCTGAATTAATATGCATGGTTAATTAAAAAAAAAATACTATCTAAAAACATTCCGTAGGCTTATCGCATTTCTCCACTGTGATTTTAATCATTTTGTTCCGTCTAGTCTACTGAACCTTAGTGGGATTTGGGGCAGCATGTGCTTTCTTATATTCCTAAAATCATCACACGGTCTATGTAAATATTTGTTATTCATGCCTTAATGATAACTTTCTTAAACCATTTCTATGTCATGGGGAGCCAGTGCCTAACCAGCAGCACAGGACGAAAGCCGGGATC
Source organism: Parotocinclus spilosoma (assembly GCA_033117975.1). Classification (NCBI taxonomy): domain Eukaryota; kingdom Metazoa; phylum Chordata; class Actinopteri; order Siluriformes; family Loricariidae; genus Parotocinclus; species Parotocinclus spilosoma. The sequence goes on from JAVSBV010006293.1 coordinate 12,598, forward strand.
CTGTGGGACTGTGGTAGCCTTGCGGTTAAGGTACTGGCCTCTGGACCAGAAGGTCCAGGGTTCAAATCCCACCTCTGCCAAGCTGGTACAGTTAGGCAAGACCCTTAACCCACCATTAGGTTGTAAGATTGTATAAGTTGTAAGTCGCTCTGGATAAAGGGCG
>JAVSBV010006304.1:0-12759 GCA_033117975.1 Parotocinclus spilosoma
ACAATTTGGAATAAGGCTGTAACGTAACAAAATGAGGAAAAAGTAAAGCGCTGTGAATACTTTCCGGATGCACTGTACATTTCAACATCATATTTTCTTGCATATAATACTTCTCTGTATAATAAACCTCAGACCTTGTATTTATGTTTTTTTTGTGTCTACATTCTGCACCCATATGCTACAGTCTCACCAAATATACCGGTAAGGGACAGAAAACACAGGTACGGAATTGCAAACACTGCAATAGATTTAACATCTAATGGAAAACAAATGGGTTTTGTCTTTGTGCAGATGTGTTTCCCATTCATGGTTGTAACCTGGTTCTGCACAGCAGGGGTTTGCATCTTGTCTGTTAATGTGTGTCTGTGGATGCACAGTCACACATTTGCCAATATGTGGAGAGAAGGAGTGAGCAGGAGTAGCCCATAGAAAAATAAATCAGGCTGCCAATTAGGCACGGGTTAGGAAGCTTTGATGTGGTGGTCCATGCTTGAGAGGCATCTACAATGTGGCATCTGTGCTCAGGGGAAAGGTTACAATGGATTGGCAAGCCAAATTCTTCCAACATTCTATACCTTATTATTCCCAAGGTAACCACCTTGTAAATTCAAGAACAACAAAAAAAGGAATTAAGTGAGTTGGATAAGTGGACCCAAGAATCCAAGAAGCACCAAATGGATATATGGAATACTGCAGCACTAGGCAACTAGCAAGCTCAAAACACAGGAAAGGAAACAATTCCTAGGGGCAGGGCCATTACAATAGAACTCTAATTGGACCCACACAAGTGACAGGCCAGGATAATACAAAACAAGGCTAGACCAGTGTGAGAGAGCTTTATCATTCTACAAGGCTGTCCTGGAGAGCTCTCTGCTATTCTCTGTCTGTAGAGATTCCTTCTTTTGATAAAGAACAAATGCTCTGCATTGCTATTCGTATGTCTGTGTGGGTAAGGCTTGAGTTTAATTTCTCACAGACCTATGGCACATGGTTCTTTGTCCTTCAAAAATCCCATGATGGAAGCATCATTAACTGAGCACTGCCCCTGCGTTTAGTTTAGTTTTTTTTAACTTTAGTATCACTGTTTCACAAAAATCATGTAGGGAGAATACCTTTGCAATATTAAGTCTAATTGTTTGTGGTGAAACACTGTGGTCACTCTGCAAATCTCGTATTTGTAACACATTCACAGGAGATGCCATGTTATTTCAGTATGATTTAAAGGTCTTGAGGGCAGACTAATCTATGATGGAGAGGAGCAGATGGTCTACCGGTAGCTCAGAGTGCATTTCACTCTGCTGGTCAAATTACATCTTTTGCTGAATTTCTAAATAAAAAGAAATAGACTTCAATTCTGCAGAGCATAGATTATATATGTTATATTTTATCTATGTTTATAACAAAGAAGTTCAAAAACTGTGGCGAGGTAGTCTATATATGTTAAAAAGTGTGCATTAGAATTTGCACATGAAACTCATATTTAAGTTTGTTCCCTGGAGAGGAGCAAAAAGTATTAATACCAGTGGGCCCATTATTATATAAAATCGCTTAATTAGGGTTTTAAAGAATGAATCACACTTGAATGCTTGGTCAGAGCACGATAAATCAATTTAGAGTCATTGTTAATTCTTTAGATTTCTTCTTATTCTTTAGATTCTTTTAGCATGTTAAAATCAACTGTCTGACACACAATGTTTAGAAGCACTGGTGAGCTGAGCAATAACAACATATTGGAGGACCAACAGAACACCATAGACTTAATGAACTGCTCACCAAAATTAGGTATACTTTAAAATAAAAATATCCCATAATGAAATCTGTTGCCAAATCTGTTAATCCATGTTTTCCTAGCATGATTTCACAATATTCCAAAGAGTTATTTGTGATGTTACTTCATTGCTTGGCCATTTTGCTTATGTCAGGTGGCTCTGGTCCATGACAGTATATTTGATGATATTCTTTGGCTCTCAAGAAGTTATTGTAAAGCTTTGTTCTTTGTTTGGGTTATTATTCTGCTCTAGTATGTATTTTGCTCTACAAAGATCCAAAAAACCCACTTTCATTAATGATCTAAGACTTTTGGTCCACACTGTATATACATTATTATATGCTCTGTAAATGCATTCGAAAATACAATTTCCCAGATTGCCCAAGAAAGAGTGTGACTGGAGGACAGAGACAAACTCTATGGTCTGCAAAATCTACTCTAGACCTGAGTGAGTAGAATAACACAAGGAGTTAAAATTGAACAAATATATTGCACACAATCCATGATGGAGCATGGTCAGAAGCCACAGCCAAGGGGCATGGTTAAACGTGTGAGAATTCATGGGGTTCACATTTACAGAGTGAACATGGATTTAGATACCATGTCTCCTCAAAAAAACAAATCACTCTGAAATATGTTGGTAATAATTATGGAAAATGTGATCTTCTTTAAGCAGTCTGATTTAATTGGAATGGCACCAGTCAAAGGTTCCAGCTACTTCTCCTTGGCTAGTGCAGATTTCTGTTTCTTCACTGAATACCACTTTCATCCAATTTTACATGCTCCATAATTATTTCTCATTAGCACACTGTAACTTTTTTTCTTCTCTATTGGTGATGGTTTTCATTTGACTTAGTTATATGTATATTCTTTTAGCCAATTTCTTACAGTTTTGTCATAAACTTTACCATAATTTACCATGTTTTTATTTTTACATCATTCACATTTGCTTATACGTGAACCAAACTGAACCATAGCTATCACGGAACATCCTTTGCCATAGTCCATGAAATTCCTTTTTGAAGTTGTAATTTTTAACATTATTTAAATTAATAACTCTTTTTTATGTTTTTTACTCTCAATTAGACCAAAAATTCAAAATGTTTATTAAGGTCTGTATGCACTGCCTTTAAACTGAAGACTAAATTTAATTTAGGTAAGTATATGAGCTATTTTTACCACTAATTAATCAAGAAAACGATCCAATACATTTAAATAAATGAATGTGTATGCTTGATGATGGCAGTTTCATGAGTGTTCAGATATTAAATAATCACTGTTTAGTGTAATTGTTTAGTGTGATTTGTTTATTTGCTAAATGTAAAAAATCTGGATGAACATTCTTTTCGATTTGTGATTCCATAATTTTTGCCAAGGGTTGTATGTTAATGCAATTAATACTTTAAATAATGTGTCCCAGCACCTTGAATGCTCTTTACCAAAAAGGGACATTTCTCTTTATGAAGAACAATCTGACATTTCTCATTTCAGCACACACTCTTGCATACCTGTGGAAAATTAGCCAAGTATGGTATGCTGGAGGATTAAGCCTTAGGCCATGTCTGTCAAAGTCAAGGCCACAGGTGACAACGATCATCATGTGCTGACATGCCGTGACTTTTCAAACTCAGAGAGTGTGTCTCTATACGTGTCTATTTTTGTTTAGCTTTGTGACATTGGATTGCGAGTGGTTTTAATCAATTGTACATCACCTTTTGTACACATTGGGACATTCCAACAGCAAGGTGGTTACTGATGGAGTTTAACAGCATGTGCATACTTGCCTCAAACTTTGTTGTTTATTCTGCTAAACATGTAAAACCTACTTGCATGTAGGTTTTGGACTGTCATATATGAGTAGCAAAGTTATTTTCCATTTTGTAATTAGTAACCCGACAGGTTACACTAGACTACAATTAGTATTACAGTACATAGGAAGTGTGTGTGTGTGTGTGTGTGTGTGTGTGTGTGTATTTGACAGCTAATGTACAGTATGACTTACCTTTGGTCATGTCATCATAAATATAGTATATTCTTAAAATTTTGCTATAATATTGTAAATGTGACTATTATACAAAACAAAAATGTTGTTGTTTAGTTTAATAATCATGCATGCACAAAGGTTTAACTTATGTTTACAGTTCACTGGTATTATTATAATAATGCAGAGTTCCATATATAAACCAAACAAGTACCAGTTCCTACTAAAACACGCTATTTAATGAGTGATTCATTAACACCATCAAACACCTTTGAAATTAATTGAAATGGTAACAGTAAGCCAGGGTTTACTGTACAACGCCAGTGCACAACCTTACAACCATGTTCCAAAACCTAGTGGACAGATTTCTTAGCAGAGTAAAGGCAGTTGTAGCAGGAAAGAGCAAAGTAGGACAACTCTATACTAGTGCACATGTTTTAGATAGTAACTTTTGACTGTCCACAAACATTTGGTTATATAGTGTACATCATAAACAAGGTGAGTCAAATGACTGCATGCTGTGTCATGGACTTTTCACAAAGGCCGACTCACCCTGTAGATACATAGAATATATTATATGTGTATGTTTTTTATTTATTTTTTAGTTTTAGTTTTTTGACCAGGGGTGCACAAACCTTTGTCATGAGTCACAGGGATATATATACTGCTCACAGAAATTAGGGGATATTTCTTTTTGACATACATATCCTCACGCCAGCAAATGTCCAGGCCCATTTAAAGTTTACCAGTGATCTTCTGGATGATCCAGAGGAGGCATAAGAAATGGTCATGTGGTCAGATGAGACTCAAATAGAGCTTTTTGGTATGAACTTGGTATGAGCCATGTTTGGAGGAAGAAGAAGGCTGAGAACACCTTCCATACCGTGAAGCATGGGGGTGCGGTAAAAACATCATACTTTGGTTGTGCTGGACCAACAACCTCCTTTCCTCAGTAAGAGCATTGGAGATGGTTAATGGCATTCGAAACACACAGCCAGGGCAACCAAGGAGTGGCTTCGTCAGAACCATTTCAAGGTCCTGCAGTGGTCTAGCCAGTCTCTCGACCTGAACCCAATAGAAAATCTTTACAGGGAGCTGAAAGTCAGTGTTGCCTAGCAACAGCCCTAAAACCTGAAAAATCTGGAGAAGATCTGTATAAAGGAGTGGGCCAAAATCCCTGGTGCAGTGTGCGTAAACGTGGTCAAAAATTACATGATAACCTCTTTAGAAGTAATATTTCAAAAATACCTGTAAAAAGACTTATTGTATATATTTAAATGGGCATGCTTCACATATACTAATCTAGGGAGTGCAAAGATGGTGCCAACAAATTTACAAATTAAAAAATGGAAAAAAAATGGAATGTGTTCACCACTTCTGCACAGACTTTAAATGCTGTTTGCAACTGGTGAATCAAACATTGAGATCTAGATCATAATGCTGACATGTTGTTTTAAACTATAAGTGAACTGCCCAGTTCTGTTCAAATGACAAAATCAAGGTGGTTACTCAAGGGTTCAGAAAGCATGTTTATGCATGTCTCAATATTCAGTGTTCTTCTCTCCAACATGAATACATCCATGCACATGTGTGTGTTGAAGTACATTTTCACGTGTAAGAGCAAATAAGGCTGATGAGGTGTGAAAGGTTTGTGTGTGAGTGTGTAGTGAGGTGTGAACAGGTGCCTGGGTTCACTGCTGTAGAGGAATGAGAGCACCAGGTGCACAGCAGCCAGGAGCAATACCGGTGGGACCAGCACAGAACACACACACACACACATACACACACACACGCACGCACATACTGATGAGATGACAGGTCCTAGGAGAGGAGGCATGCATGTGTGTTGTGTGTGGGCTGTGTGTGTCAAGATGGTCACACTGGCTTTAGAATGTGTTTGTGTAGCAGTGTAATCGTAGAGAAAGCTGCTGAATGACAAGTCAAAGACAGTAATAAAAGCCTGAAATTATTTGCATTTGTGCATGTACAGTATGGTTACTTCTAGCTGTTAGCAAATAAGACAAATAACAGGTGTAGTCTGTATATAGGCACCATGCCATTTGCTGAGTAGTATGGTTTAGTCAATGCTCTGTGAAGAGATCAAGTCTGTCAAATATATCACAGATTTGCAAATTACAACCCCAAATTAAAAAAAAGTTGTTACAATATAGTAATAAAAAATATGAAAACAAGATATTTTATGTTTTGTCTTGTCAGCTTAATTTCATTTGTTAATACACATCCACTCCCCTACTTTAGGCATGCAAAACATGTTCCAAAAAATTTGGGACAGTAAAGCATTTACCATTTTGTAATGTTGCCAAAGTTTCTCACAGTACTTAAAATATGCTTTGGCACAGAGGTTTCCAAATGATGAAGTATTTTTAGGTATTTTCTTGCAAACACATTTTAAGGTGAACAATATAGCAAGGTGGTCGTTGTTGTCATTGTAATTTAAAAATTCCCCAAACTTTCTTTGTTGGGGACTACAGGCAAAACTATCCAGTATCCATACCCATCCATGTTTTTGTAATGTCTACAGCATGTGGTTTTGCATTGTCTTATTGAAAAATACTTGCCTCTGGAAAAGATGTTATGTTATGTTAAAGGAAGCTTGTGTTGTCCTAAGATTTCAATGTTCTGCCATGAGGGAAGAGTAAATTGGTTTTGCTAAACACACTGAAACAGCTTCATACCATGACGTTCCCTGGGAATTGGATTTATTGATAAAAATTTTGATGGTCCTTTCAGTATGTGGTCCAGAGCACACCATGTCCATTTCTTCAAAAAGAAAATCTGGAATATGGACTTGCTTGACCATAATACACATTTCTACTGTGTGATGCCCCAGAGCCCAGAGAAATTGACATAGCTTCTGGTAATGTAAGGCTTTTTTTGCACAGTCAAATTTGAAGTGGCATTTGTGAAAGTAACTCCATATTGCAATGCTTGACAAGGGTTTGTCAAGTAATCCTTTGCCCATTCAGTTATATCAGCTGGTGATAAACAACGGTTTTTGATGCAGTGCTGTCTGGGGAAACAGAGATTATAGGTGGTCAGCTTAGGTTTGTGCCCTATTTTACAAAAATGTAATGATATTATGCACTGTAGCAGGAGAAATATGCAAATACCTTCCAATATTTCTTCGAGGTACATTGCTTTTTCAAAACATTTTATAATTTTCTCACACATTTGTTCACAAAATGGATCTGCCCATCTATGTTCCTCAGAGACTTACTTTTCACGGATATTGATTTTGTACCAAATTATTATTATAATCACCAGTTGACATTACATGTTTGAAATCACATTATTATTATTATTATTATTATTATTGTTTTTTTATCACAATGCCTAAAGCCCCCTAACATAACTTTTTTTTAATGTGTTGCAGGCATGTAATGCAGCAATGGATGTTTATGAACAAACGCAATGAAGTTGCAAACATGAAATAGGCTATCTTGAGTTCCAGCTATCTGCAATGAAATAACAGTTTAAGTAAGGAACATTTTTCACATAGTCCCAACTTTTTCTGATTTGGGGTTGTTCTTTTTACTTTTCAATAACCCATTTTAGCACATTCAGTCCTGCTGTGCTCCAACATAGCCTGGTATTACTATTGCTGGTAGCTTTTAGAAAAATAGCACAAATATAATAATATTATACATACTGTGAAGAAACAAATCTCTGACATGCCACTTAAGGAGCAGCATTCTGCACTGAATGCTAATGTCCTCTGCTTTGCTCCAAGCACAGAGAACAAAATGACTTTCTTGTCAAATTAACAAGAGGCAGCAGAATGTTGGGTTTGTCTGAAAGTCTGATTAATAGGATGCTGTATACTTACTGTATTAGGTTATGATAGTTTAAAATTATATTTACATGGTGATGCATGATGTAATACCAACATTTATCAATATATAGATAACAAAAGTAACCAATTAATTGAAAATAAATACAATGTTAACTACGTTTTGGAGGGAATCAAGGAATCTTGAATTGCTTTGGAAGAAAAAGTCAATCCAAATATCTCTGAATGACCAATGAAAGCTAGATGATACAATAATAATTCTAATCACATAACTCTATATAAGTCTTATATTCTCCCTCTATCAGTCATCCAGCCAGCATGTTTACCGTTCAACTTATATTGTTGTTCAGCTATTCAGAGATGCCTCAGAACTGCATTTATCTAACAGATAATTTCTGCTATATCTGTGGTAATGTGACTTTTAAGTCACAAAATGGTGCCTCTGTGGTGACTTAAAGGTGGTTGTCCTTGTGCTTGGTCTCCAGGGAGGATACACAAAGTATTAAATGGGACAGTCGAGAAATAGAAGAACACTACAAAAAAAGAGACTGCCCACTCAGACATTCACTGTAACGGCAACAAAAAATGTTGTTTATCCAACCAAATAAGACTCTGCTACCACCATTGCATATCATGTTGGGTCTTATGAAGAAACATTCCAGTATCTCCTTTGTAAAGTTAAGTGAAGCACTTCAAAAGGAGCAGAGTAGTCAGTTACTGAGGACATATTTCATACAGTCCAGTGGCTTATATTAGTTAATTTTTGTGCTTAGGCATGTGAAATGATTCATTAAAGTACATTTACGTACCTTAAGGGTAAAAAATAAACGTTTCCACTGAATCCTGTACATGTGCATTTTTATATTTTCAGGAGTAATAGCTATATGTTATAATTAATTATTAATTTATGTAACAGTAAAACTCAAAACTCAAAACCACGACTGCATGGTAACTAGAGCCAAATGGCAGTTTGCCTTGTTCTATTTGAATTCAACATATCAAAATCATTAAGAAATAAAAAACAAATTCTGAACCAGAAAATGTTTTAATTGTGTAGACCAGTGTTTTAAGCTCTGGGCAAAGTTCATTTTCAGTTCTGCAATGGAAACATGAATGCAGAGAAGTACATTTTAGTACGTAACTTTTACAGGGATGTGCATAACTTTTTTAAGAAAATGTATAAAACGTTAGGACTGAAATATGGAAATCCATAAAATGGAAAGTCTTTTTTTGAGAAATATTGTTTCTAAACATAAAAAAATCACACATTTGTTAACCACTGGAGATTGCCTGCCTACCTTTTCTGCTAAATAACTCAGCCTTTTGTGACACTGCTTTTGTACCAAACCATGGATATAATCACTTGTTGACATCACCTCTGTATACATGTGTAAATATAGCCTTTTACCTCATTACTAGGCATTGAATGCCCTATTCCAATTGTTTTATATGTTACAGGTCTGAAATCCAGGAAGGAATGTTCTTAACAAATAAAATTAATTTGATCAGACAAATCAATAAATGTCCTCGGCTCATACTCAATAATATAAAGGTACAAGTATGTGTAAGGAGCACAGCATTTAATACTTACATTTTCCATACTGTATTAACTTTTTCCAATATGGGGTTGTGATTGCCATCGTGAATTAAAACCATCATACTGATGCTCACTTTATCAACAGTGATGCTATTGTGATACCAAGATCATTATCAAATTTGTGGACAGGCAAACAGTTTACTCAAACTCTTTAACCCAAAGTAAGTGTGTTATCAGGTAACCTACAGTCATCTCAGGCTAAGAAATCCAATAAAGAGACCTGACATTTAGCCAGGTAATTGAGTTATTCAGCATTTGCACACTCTTAATCTAATTTATGAATTCTTTAAGGGCACCATTGCGGAAAATAAAATCAGGGAAGGAATATCTTCCCTAGTACAATGCAAAATGGGATATGGTCATTGTTATCTTCTCTTGTTTTATGCAGAAGCAGTGTGACACGGAGCATGACATGCGTATACATGCGAGTTACATAATGTTTGCAAATAAAGTAGTGCCTACTACTCCTGCAGTAAATTCATAATAGGTACAGGTCTTTGTGGTTTATTCGGAATCATTACCAAAATAGCACAACACAGCAACTGATAATGATTTACTGTTTAAAGGTTTCAGGATTTAATGACCTATTGAGAGTTTGATCAACCAAGGCCTAGCCATGTAGAGAGGGCAATATAAAATCATGTATCATTAACTAGACTTTTTTTTTTTACTTTTTCTCAGTCATCAGAAGTAGACAAGAAAATAAAGTACATGACCAGCAAATAAATGCTGTTCAATCCACTGAGCATTTTAGTATTTCAGTGATTGGTTTGAAAATTATCATATCATGCGATTTTAAAGCACATCATAACCTGTTACTTTTGTAGGCAATGTGAGAGGCATGTAAATGATCAAATGATCAAAAAAAGCTCATCAGTAAAAACAGTCAAACCTCAAAAGGAAAAAAAACAACAATTTATCTCAGTCATTTTCAACAGACTGTGTTCCATCATGAGAGTTATTCTAAACTTTTCCACACTGCAGATGTCAGATGCAGAATATACAATTCTTTTTTGTTGCACTTGGCAAGAGGTTGTGTGGAATTCCCAGTGGGTTTACACATATGTGCATCCTTCCTTCCTCTTGGAGGTCTCCTTCAGCTGGTCCATATGGCATCAGCGGCATTTCGCAGTTACTCCAGGTACACACTTGCCTGTGTTAAAAGTGCCAGGAAAGACCACAATTGCCCATTAACAGTTTTTAGTGACAAATAAGTGCTTGGTGGGGTAGATTAGGGCATGGAACTGAATACAGATTGGGAATGTGTGAACATGTTTCTGTGAACATTTTCTACTTTCTTGTTTAAACTCAAAATGTGCTTTTTACTTTCATTCTTTCTGCATATGCTGCTGTGTATGTGCTGATTTGTCCTGGGTTATGTTTTTTGCTCTTGTTGCATAACTGGACATTCCTTCTTCATCTTTTAATTCACAATTGTTAATAGCTTAAAGGATGAAGGGATAAAAACGGTTTATTATTGGATTTCTAGGTGTAAATTACATTTAGTTTGGCATTCACTCTCACTCTCACTTCCTAATTGAAAATAAATATCTGATTTCCTTAATAGGTTGTATTTGTTTGATAAAACCTGCAAATATATTGGTCGCAAAAAGCAGGGGTGATAGTAATGAAATATCCCCTAATTTTTGTGATCAGTGGATATGCAAATTGATTGTATATTTTTTGGTATATTGGTGCAAGGGGACTGTATTATTCACCAAACCTTTTAGATGGCAATTGCTTCTGAAAAATAAATATGACTAAAAGCAGTAATATAATTCATGTTATGAAGCATGAGGGAGCATATTTGTATATGAATGAGAAAAGTACATCAATATAATAAAAAGAGACTTCGCACAAGCATAAGCCTTCTGAACTCTATTAAGACTTTTGAAATGTCAGGAGAACAGACAACAGAGATCCTGTATATTACATTTCCTCCAACCTGATTTGTCATTAAATACAACTAGTTAAATCGTTTTTGCCTCACTGACATTTAACCAATGCACAGACATAATTCTTCCAGAAAATGGTTACAAACAGAAGACTAAAGTTAACATTTTGGAATTATTAATCAAAGCCATACCCATAATAAAACATATATGTTGTAAAAAGGTTTACGTGAATAAAAGCTGCAACATGGCATAATTGAAGTATGTAGTTTTTGAGGATGCTTGTAGCAAAATGTATTTATTTCATGTATCAATCAGTAAAGTTGCCCACCAAGCTTTCAAATCAACATCATACCTATATATTTGTATTGTTTTAAAAGACCCATAGGGTTTTAGGGCAATTTTAGATCATAAGTGATCTAAAATGCAGTATTTGGGTGGGTAATTAGTAATGGTAATTTAGTAAAATTAGTAATTAGTAAAAAAAACAATGTTGTGACATTTAACCAACATTGTGCACATTTTCACACTAGACCTAGTAGACCAAGAGAAACAAACAAAGCAGAGATGAAATAATTTCACTTTGTAATTAACTCCTTGAGGAAAAACGATCCAATATTAAATCCAATATTACACATATGTAAGGGGCAAAAGTATGTGAACTTCTAGTGTTAGTTTATTTCATTAATTGTTAGTTGATTTGAATTGAAATTATGGTCAGGTATTTTCAATTAATTCCATAACAGTCAAGAGTGAGTTGGCACTCTGTGTTTCATGGTACAAATTACAGTGGGAAAGGCTACAAAAGCATCTCCAAACGTTTCTTCACCAGTTCACAGTCAGATTTGAGAAATGAGGAACCAGGATAAAGGTCTCTCTCACATTGTCAAATTTTTATTGTCACAAACTATCCGGAAACTAACTGAACAACAATAGTTTGAAAGATATCATTTCAAGGAGAAAGCCAGTGTTCTGAATTGCTCTCAGTCTGCATTTTTAAAAGTGAATGTGTAAAAAACAGAAGCTGTTCTATGGACAGCTAAGACCAAAATTAAACTTTTTGGTTGAAATGAGATGTGTTATGACTGAAGAAAGCAAAACACTGCATTCCAGAATAAAATCTTATCTGTAAAAGATGGTAGTAATCCTATAATGTTTTGCTGAATATGGTCCAGGACAGGTTGCCTTTATTGATGGAAATTCTAAAGGAAAATGTCAGGACATCTGTCTGTAAATCTCAAAAGAACATGGATCATGCAGCACTCTCAAGCAGACAGTGACCCTAAACAAACAGGTAATTTTACCAAAATATATTTGAGATAAAATAAAGTAAATCTTTTGGAATGGCCAAGTCAAAGTCCTGACCTTGCCTGACCCAGTTCATGTGAGTAAACCCACTAACATCATCAGTTGTGTTTAACAGATATTGTTGATTTGTTTGTTTATTTAACAGCACTTTTCAGAATCAATGGCTATTAAATAACAGACACCAGGCTATGTCAACACTGTATTAACGCTAGCTTTATATACATATACATATACATATATACATACAGGGGTTGGACAATGAAACTGAAACACCTGTCATTTTAATGTGGGAAGATTCATGGCTAAATTGGACCAGCCTGGTGGTCAATCTTCATTAATTGCACATTGTACCAGTAAGAGCAGAGTGTGAAGGTTCAATTAGCAGGGTAAGAGCACAGTTTT
>JAVSBV010006314.1:0-12759 GCA_033117975.1 Parotocinclus spilosoma
ACCCAACCCCCCTCCATACTACACACACACACACACAAACACACACACAAATTTTCACATGTATCCTGTACTAGGTGGTCAGCACTCTTCAACTGTCTTTGAAAGCAGCTTCCTTATTGTTACTGTGCTCTCAAAAGTTGGGACAGGGTCAGTCTGACCGAAACCTGTCCTCAAAATAACTTGTTCTATCTCCTTACAAAATGTCCAGAGAGCTCTCTTAACAAATAAAACCAACTTTTTCTTTGCCCATCTTTTTCTATAACTCACACAAAGGCACCTAAAAGCTTGTATTATGAACCACAGAAAAAAACAGTCATAATGGTTACTACAGAACTTCCATACTTGGCCTTATCAGACAGTTAATTTGTTCGTAAATGTAGATATAAATGGCAAATTAGATTACAGTAAAGCTGTTCAAGAAGCCAAAAAATTCTAAATTATCCAGGAAAAATGATTACATGAGCTCTTGTGGTATATATCACAGATATATCTGTCTCAAAACTATTCCTATCTATTGACTCTAAGCACAGTTCACATTCATCCCTTTTACACGTTTGCATTTCATTCGTCATAACCACCAGTCAGAAAAAGTAGGCACAGTATGGCAAATGCTATTAAGAAAAAATATATGCAATGTTCTGTATATTAATTTTATTTAGTTGCAGACAGTATGAACATTACATGTTTCTTGTTTTGTCTGGGCTTCTTCATTTCATTTGTTAATAATCATACATTACAGGCTTGCAGACCATTCCCAAAACGGATGGTGGAAGTTAGAGCTAGTAATGAGGTTAAAAAAAACTAAACTGAATAATAATGTGATTTTAACAGGTGAAAAAGCAATATCAGTAAAGCTAAGTCTATGTTGAGCAAAGCTGGGTAGAGGATCTCCAGGTTGTTTAAATGTTTAAAATAATCTTCCTCCTCCATGAAAGAATGATTTGCATATTTCCCTCTCTAGAACATAATATCATTAAACTATTCAAGGAATCTGGAGGGATTTCAGTGCATAAAAAGCATAAGCTGAAGCTGAAGCTGAATCTTCAAACCCTCCGTTTTGCTGCAATTTGCAAAACTGCAGAAGATGTGACAACTTCTCTGGGTTCAAAAGCATCTGGAATGGACCACTACACGGTGGAAATCAGTATTCCAGATCCTTTTTTAAGAAATAGATGCTTTGTGGACGTTTAATTAAATGCATGTCTTTAGTTTCTGGAGTACCCAGAGTAAACCCACATGCACAGGGGGAAATCCCTGGCACACAGACAGGAGAGAGTACAAACTCTAGACCAGACCAACACTTGCATCAAATTTGCACCCTGTGAGTGTTAACCTGATAAAACACACATAAACACAGATACAGGTAGTATTTCAGACTAAGCATCAAACAAATAAAACTACTGCTAATTAATAAACTATTGATTCCGCCACTAAGAACAGAAGAGAGGAGAGCACAAAGGATTTTGTTTATTTATAATTTAAATCAAGTGAGTGAAGGCAAGAACAAGAATCTATTTGTCGTAATCAACATTCCTAAACTAGCTATGCATTACAAAATGCAACAAACAAGCACCATACAAGGCAGGTCAAAGTCCAAGCAACACATACAAATTTTAAATAAATTATACTAATTATACATGATAAAAAAGTTGTACAACACTCCTTGGAATGTAATTAAATAATACTATAAATTAACATTTTGTCACAGTGCCACGGATCACTTTAGCTGAAACATGGGGATCAGAATTAATTGGGATAATATTCAGGCTAATTACTGATATCAAGAGCTTTTTATTGGCCACCATGAGACTTTCAAATTGGAAGTGTGCTCTGAAACCAAATTTCATCAGATGCCATGAATATTCAAAGTACATTACTAATGTAAGAAAAAAGGTGTGACTCACACTGAAAGGCAGTGGCTTTTCTCTTTTCTCTTGTTTATTATGGCGTTAACTTTATTGTCAAGTACTCTGAATCTGGTACCAGACAACTAAAAATAGTGATGAATACATTAAAACAAAAAAAGAGTATGAATACATTATCAATATCTAGCTATTGTTATCTATTCCCTTTTTTCTCCTCAAGGTGGAAGAACCAGAAAAACACAGAGCATAGTTATAAACATGTCCTGGACAGGAAGCAGTCCATCACATGGTTGGGACCACCCAACTATCCTTCGCTCCCTTAGACATAGCCAATTGTCTGTGTGTGTGACATATGACCTGCAGCACAAGCTCATGTAAGTATTTGACAAATAGATATGATGCAGTATGCCCTGCATGTAATGCTGATCTTTTAGTGTCCCTAGTATCACTACACAGTATGACTGACTGTCGAATGCGTTGGTTCTCCAGCTCATCACACCTGTAGGGTGTCACTTCATACCAAAGGCAAGATTGAAGTGGTACTGGTGGACTTTCTGGAGGCTGTTCGCTGTTTGTGCATGCTCCCACAGACTCACTGCTCCCAACACCTCCCAACAGTTGGTCAGAACAAAACAGTCCTGTTTCTGTCAGTCTAATGATAATGCCCCCTCTCAAAGTCTGCAAAATGTTTTTGAGAACATCATAGAAGCATATGGAGCCAGTAATCTCTCACCAAGAGGTACACTACCCAAAAAATAGCTTGTGAGAGCCTTTTTATAGAGCAGCGGTGAAAGCACTTCTGCTGTCGTTTGTGGAAAGACCCAGTGTTTAAAAAGACCAAAACTGTAATCACTTATACATCTGCCTGAGAACTGCATGCAGATCTTTGCAGCAATTTGAAATTTTTACCGGAGCACTTCATTGTTTTGTTAGTGAATGTATATTTTGTTGAGGTGATTGCCTAATCAGTACATAATTAAGTAGAATGAGGTGTTTCGGTAGTGGAATTCATCTGATTTTGGAATGGAATTGCTGTCATATGCACAATTGTGTTGATGTTAAGAAAAAATTGAACGGTATATGGGATATATATATACGGTATATATAAGATATGTTGTATATTGTGTTGTATATTGTTAAATGTCACATATTTAATTACAAAATCCACATCTCCCAATAAGTATGATACAGATAATAACATTTCGCATATTAAAATAAAACCACAACAAAAACAGTCAGGAAGCAGGAAACATTGTACTCACAGCCAGCTGAGTCTAGGCATGTAGTGACAGAAGCTTAGTTTAGATAGATGGAGAAGAGAGGTGTTTACCATGGACCTGTGAGAAACACAATACTGCATTACATAATAAAGTGTTGTTTAATTAATAAATATCCCAACAATCTTCAGTTAGCTTACAGTAAATCATTTCAAATATTTTTAATACACATTTTCAAGTCTTAAAATATTCAGAATCCTTGCAATAAAGCAACTGTTAGATCCATCCAAAACTTTTTTTCCATTAAGTCCCTGACATATTTGACAGCCACGGCAAAATTACATGTGAAAGATTTGAACAAAAATTATTACATGACATGTATAAAATAAATAAATAAACGGATCATCCAAAACATTTAAACCACACACAGACTGAATAGTAATGCTCATTATTTCGGCATAGCAACACATGCTAAGCTCAGGCATATCAGACAGTAAGTGAACAGATGGTTCTCATAATTAACATATCAAATATCAGAGAAATGTTTCACTAGACTTTCACTAAAATATTTGTTGCCAGATGACTGAGTTGGAGCATAAACAACAAGGGTGAGGGGTAAGGCAAAGAACTGTATTATAATCGTAACGGATTTAGCATGTGTGTCTGTTGAATAGTATACTTTTAATCATGCAGCGCTTAGGACCACACTGTATTACTGATCATGGTATGGACCATGAGTACTGATTGGTTACTGAGTGAAGAAAGTCAGTTAAAAAGTCTATGCATGTGGCAAGTAAAATGTCCAGGAGCAGAAGGAGTGGCACCATCACCATGGCAAACAGCAGCAACAGAAAGCAGCCATATTGTAGTTGGTGGTAGCTCTGCAGCTAGATTTGTGGTAGAACGATTATTAAGGACACTGTTATAAGAGTTCAGATTTTGCTCATGCAGCACACTAGCCAGCCTCATCACTCCATTTGCATTTGCTTGACTGAAACAATGGTTCCCATTGCAGTACTATACCATGCATTATTACATGCTCTGTGTCATTATTTCACTCTGAATTATAAACAAAACCATATTAAGATACAATAACCAAAATGCAAAGTACAAGAGTCCTGAATATCCTGAAATATGGGTGTAGGTGTCTGAGGTTGACAGGGAGACCAGTATTCTGAGTTTATTGCTATATTCTGGTTTACCCAATTGTTTACATCCTGCCTGACCTATAGGTCTCAACCAACAGCACTCTCAGCTGTGAAGATGGCATTTGTTTTGGAATCAACTCCAGGCTCCTGACCCATAAAAGGACATCATGGAGAGCCTTCATCAATGTAACCGGAAACAGGATGAGCAGTTCAACAGTACTCTGAACAGCTGCCATTTGGCATAGTATCCTAGAAGTAATCCCATTGCTCCAGTGAAGGGCAAAACAGCCCACTGTCCCACTTGGGACATCTAAGCCACCGATCCATATTATCCAGTCTATCCACAGTTCAGGAATCCAAAAAGTCAAGGACTTTATTAAAGTGTGAGATCTTTCTAGCACTCCAATCCGAGTGCTCAGGAGCTGCTTGGCATGAGGAATCAGTATTAATATTGCCTGCATGCATCTGGTAGTCAGTTGCCAGGTTTAAGACCTGGATTGAGTTCAGAATCAACGTTGACTATAATTGCATATTAATATCGTGTCCTCTGTCTGAAATGGAGACCTTACACGCAAAAGGAATACATGGAAGCACATCCTTTCAATCGTAGTCTGGCATGGTCTTTGATTGATTAACTTATTAATGAACCACTTGTGAAAACAGTATATTGGTCTTTTGTATAGTAACCCTGAAGTAACCCTGCAGAAACTTGTCAAGAGATATTTAACAAGGACATAATCAAATATGCGGATAGTAATCACTCCTGTTTGTGGCTGTCATTATTAAAAAAAAACAGTGGTGATACTGCACTACACAATGAGATCAGGTCAAGCACTAAGATGACACTAGCAAGTACAGCCCTCAATCCAACCTGTTATGCCACTGATGAGGTGAGCAGAGCCAGAAGAAGGACCATTCTGTCCATTCTGCTGTGAGGGGCTTTGGCAAAAACAGGCTCTTCTTGCAAAAAAATCTTAATTGTCTTAATCTAAAAACTAGAGACTGAGGGCTTTACAAAACAGGAAATAAATTTTAGAATTGGCCAAATTTGGACTTATGACAGAAATTTGCATGCCATCATTGGATTTGCTGTTTGGATGAAACTTTACCATATCTAGACAGATGATATCGATAGGTGAATTTTGAGGAGAAGCTTTTAGGGCTTCTAAAATGGGAAGTTTTTCAAAACAAATGGTGAACTCTGGCAATTCCCTGTGCTTTTGATCTTTCTTGGGCTTGAATGGATACTTCTCAAAATCATGGTTTAAAAGCAAACTTTTAGTCGAATATCAATTATTTTTTGGGGGAAAGTAAAAGTTGTGTCTTTTTACTCATTAATTGAATAATACACTTAACTTTCGCTTGATATATAAAACTATAATTTACACTGATCACTATACCTTGGCAGGGGCTTTCAATAACACCAAACCATCGTCTTTTCTCACATGATTGACTTTGAGATTGTAATTATTCACAATTAGGCTTTATTACCAAAGAGGATACTGTAATGTGGTGCCTGATGTGGCTGTGGCAAAAGCATCATTATCAGTCTGCCATCCACAGTCCAGGAGATCCCTAGTGCCCAATCCCAGGATCCAACCTTTGAAGAGCTGTGGCACGGAGACGAGATACCCATGCCAGGTCAATTCCACTTTAGAAGCATCAAGGGGTCGGCAGTATTCCTTTGGTTTGCAAACCAGTTTTCTCAGATATTTCCTTGATCAATCAGTGGTCATCTAGGTCAGTTAAGAACCATACTATGGATCCTGGCATTTACCAACAATTAGCAGGGATGTCTGAAGCCATGTTTATGTTTGTTGCACCTGGCACAACTACAGCTAACAACCTTAAAAACTCATTGAGGTGAAATCATCTGAGGAAATAGACTGATTTTATGCGCTGCAGTGAGGCAGATTGAGATATGTTCCCCGTGAAAGACACATACACATCTAAAATAAGATTATTTTAAAATAAGATTTTTCTCTTTTATTTTTTTCCCTGTGTACTTTTTATTGTTTTATTATTGTGCGGTGTCCTTGGGTGCTAGAAAGGCGCCTTGAAATAAAATGCATTATTATTAAAATAAGATTAAATAAGCACAAATAACAGCATTGAATTGTGTTATATAGAACTGTGGAGACAGTGGTGTTTTTTCGTGATTCTATTATTGGGATAAATAGCGTGAACACGTTGGGTCTGTTGTTCTATTAGTTAGGATCTGGGTGCGAGTGGGTGTGTGAAGTAAAACGCGAGAACACTGTTTAGTTTATTGTTATATTGTCTTACATACAGTTGAGATACTGGGACCACAGTAAACTTGTGTAAGCATTACGTTGTGTTTTTTGTTTTTTCTCAGTTTTTATGGTACTTACAAGCAAGTACATCCACCCCATCCTGTAAAGTATCTATACGCAGATTTCTGCCAAATATTCTGTCTGGTCCAAATTAACAGTACAACTACTGTATAACAAGTCACAGGAATGTCACAAGTGGAAGGTTACAAGTGGAAGTTGTCACAACACACTGTGCAGAATTCCCTGCTGTGTCTGGGGTCGTATATTCAGTGCTTACCATGCCAGACCCTGTGCACCATCAATCAATGGGCACACAAAGCAATGGAAGAAAGTCATCTGGTCCAATGAGTTCAGTTTTCTTTTCCATCACGTTTACATCCTATCCTATACCTGTGGATGTAATATCACCAGAATGCACTTTGGAATGACAACAAAACATTGGAGGGAGTGTGATGTTCTGGCTAATCCCCTGTTGGCAAACTCTGGTACCCTGGGCCTTCATGTGGATGTTATTTGTTATGTGTAATAGCTACTTAAGCATCATTACGGACCAGGTGGTTTTTAAGTTCCTAAAGTGAAATAAAAATAAACCATTCCATGGGTTGTAACATTATCTGGCAGCCTACCCAGCCTTTAACCGTTCTGCTTCAAGTTTTGATTTTACACATCTCTAAAGCCCACTTATTTGTTGGGCATATTTTATATGGGCCTATAAAATTTTTGTTTGCAAATAGTAATTTGGATTAAATTATTAACTCTTTACTTCTATGATGTTTAAAAGACTAGAGATACAGGGTGGAAGATCGATTTAACTGTGTTTTGAGGATTTTCTATTACACTCTAACAATTTATAAAAGAGCTGTTGGGGAGTGGAATGAAGCAAAGGAGCCTGAAGGTCTGCAGTCTGCAGCCAGTAAGCAGCATAGCTTAATAAAGCAGGATGGTGAGTACACAGGCACACCACACTATTTTAGGAGTGCCTATATAGAACAGAATGTGCCTGTGCTGCGCATGCCAATTTGCCACCCTAAGCAATTGCCCATGTTGCCTATGCCAGAGAGGATTTCTGGCCATGCCCAACATCTGCTTATCGTTATTAGTATGTAGTGGGAGCATTCACTCAAGGACCCCTGTTTTCCATTCAAGAAGCAAATAAAAAGCTTTTCTGTGAGAATGCCTGAAAAATAGACTTCATATTTGAACTGTTAGAAAATATAGAGCAAATGAAAATGTGTGAGGCATTTAATGTACTATGAAACAAAACAATCCAATGATAAAAAATATAGGAAATAAATAGCAAAAGTGTCATCTGTGAGCACCCTAAGACACGGCCTGGAAAATGTAATTGTTTTACCTAAGGAAATAAAAAATAAAACAAAATGTAGGCTGCAAATAAAACATTGACAGAAAGAAAATATTTTTTTTATGGAAATGTGTCTCTGTCTGAAGAATGAAGGTTTATGTAATAAAATATACTCATAAAATCAGAAACTAGGTTCTGAAGTGTTTGTTTATTTGTTTTAATTATTGTCACTACAGCATTATGCCTATTGAAGTCAGATGGTTTAGACAATTTAGAATGACCTATTAAGTTAATGGATGTCTTGCAATGTGGGACGAACTGAAGTACCCAGAGAAAAATCATATGAACATGGAAAGGGCATGCAAACTTCACATAGAGTCCAATGTCAATACACAACCAGCAATCTTTTTAGCTGTGACAGGACCACACTAACCGATTGCCCCACTTAGTCAGTCGGGTTCTGGAGTGTAACCAAATTTTATTTTAGTAGCAGTAATACTTCAGATACAATGGTGCTTGACTTTAGAATTTTCCATATTTCTGCAAAAAATATGACCTGTTGATCTAACTGTAGATAGGTCCGGCACATTAGCTTGGAAGAATTGTAAACAATTCCCCCATAGAGAACAGCTTCAACCCTGGTATGGTGACATAATTTGCTTGTTCAGATCTTTCCACAACACTTTACAGTCAGAGATTTGACTTGATTATACCAAAACATTACTCATTTTTTTCCTGTGTGCTTAAGGTAGCTGTATTGCTGTGTCACCCACATTATCTTGGAAGATGTTCTGACAATTTTTTAAATTTAGAATTCATTGCTACATCAATGATGACAAGCCATACTGGCCCAAACCATAACATTTATTACAGATGGGATAAGGGCTCTATGCTGGCATGCAATGCTTTCCTTTCCTTAGTCATAACGGCATTCATTTAAACCCAGATTCCCAAAAAACCTTCTGGATTGTCCATGTGATCTTTAGCAAAGTTCTTTTCTTTGCTTTCTTCTCACAACTTTGTCATAATATTGTTCACTGATTTCATAAGTAACAATGAATTTTATTCATTTGTTCATAATCTGTCTGATTGTGAATTGGTGGAGTCCAATCTCTTTGGTGATGATTTTGTAAGCCTTTTCAGCCTGTTGAACAACAATTAAGGTTTTCCAAAATCTCATTTGTACAAGCTATACTTCCACAAATTTAATTGTACTATACCATGCATTATTACATGCTCTGTGTCATTATTTCACTCTGAATTTTAAACAAAACCATATTAAGATACAATAACCGAAATGCAAAGTACAAGAGTCTGAATATCCTGAAATATGGGTTTGGTGTCTGAAGTTGATAGGGAGACCAGTATTCTGAGTTTTCTAACCAGAAACAGGATGAGCAGGTCAACAGGACTCTGAACAGCTGCCATTTGGCATAGTATCCTATGTAATCCCACTGCTCAAGTGAAGAGCAAAACAGAAAGCTTTCAGCCCACTGTCTCACTCGGGGCATCCAAGCCACCGATCCATATTATTATTGTTAAACAACAACCAAAGTTTTCCGAAATCTCTTTTGTACAAGCTATACTTCCACAAATGTAATTCAGCTACAAGTTAATTAAATGAATGCTTTAACTGAGAATACTCACAGAAATATTAATGACTTGAGGCCGATGAAAGTATCATCTGTGATGCTCCTCAGAGGGTTGTGATCCAGAACTCTAAAAAAGTAAATCTTTGAGACATGAGCGTTTGTTACATTACTACTTTTTGTATTTAGTATAATAGTGTAAACTGTCTCTATTTGTGATTTGATTCTATGTGATTCATATCTATCAATAAAATGTAATCGGTTGTGAATTTTAGAATAATAAACAGACAGTCTAAGTTTAATATTACAGCTGATGTACACTGCCTGGTCAAAAAAAGGGTCACCACCTGGATTTAACTAAGCAAATAGGCAACAGCCTCTCATTTGATAATTACTACATTTGTGATTATGTGTTAACTGGCAACAAGTTATTAAACTAATGCAGTAAGTAGTTGTTAAACAATGAAAAACATATCCTGTGATCATGGAAAAGATGTTGATCTGGTTGAAAGGGTTAAATTATTGGCATGCATCAATCAGTAAAAACATCTAAGGAGATAATTTAATAGTTAATAGTGAAAGTAATAGCATTTCCATACACACAGTGCAAAGGGACCTTAAGGGATTAGGACTACACAGCTGAGTAGTCTGTGGGGCAGTGCTATGATCTGGAGTTGCTTCAGTTGGTGAAGTCTAGGTTTAGCAATGTTTTGTACCCAAATAATGAGGTTAACAAACTGACTGAATATACTGAATGATCAGGTTATTCCATGAATCAATGGATTTCTTCTTTCCTGATGGCACAGAAATGCATGTGCCATGCTTTGATAAATAGACCATTTGGGCACCACAGCACCCTCAACCTGTGAAGCAGCCCTTTTCAGAACAATTGGTTTCTAACACCTGTCTCTTTAAATAGTAATGAACTACTTCTCACCACTCAAGTTTCATGTGAGGACATGACAGCAACTATTTTAAGGTTGACTTCTAATTCTGGGACCTTGAATCACAAAATCTCATCCTGGGATTGAGCTATAGACAGTTAAATTCATGAACACCAAGCAATGTGCAAATGACAGATTAAGTAAAAATATAAATATTGTACTGGTTAAATATATGTGTAGCATCTACAATCCTATTAACAACTAATTACAAGCCTATTAACAACTAATCTTATTAACAATCATAATAGATTATGTTACTGATGTCTTAAAGCACTTTTGTAAGTTGCTCTGGATAAGGGCGTCTGCTAAATACTGTAAATATAAATGTAAACTAACGCTGTGTATGATATAAAAGCCATTTGACTTCAGGAGTCCATCTCTCTAAGTTCTCTGAAACCAGAAGTAATTAACAACAATATGATTATAATTTTTATTTATTTTTGCTCACCAAAAAATGTTTTCAAAATAAAATATCCCCTAATGTGATATGGTCTCCTTTATACTTACAGCCATTGTAATTTGTGGAGATCCCTGAATACCCTGGGTCCTAAGGAGGTGATGTAGTTTTGACTGAGGAACCTATGTAAAGTAAAATACCATGTACAAAACAATCAACACACCTTTACACAGGACAGACACAGGTTTGTGTAAATATGTCTCCAGTAAGTGTGCATTGTGTATATTTATTCGTTTATTCACTTTCTTATACACTTAAACTTGATCACAGTTGTAAAAAGGCTGATGCCTAGCAGGCAGCACAGGGCACAAGGTAGGAACCACACTAGACAGGGCAACAAATTGTAAGGGACATTCACTTACTCACTTACACACACACACACACACATTCGGAAACACCAATTAAACTAACACACATGAGTAAGTCCACATGGAAATGGCAGACATGAAAACTCAGGCGGAATTCGAAGTCGGGATCGAACCGAGGAAACTGAAGCTGTTAGGCAATAACGCTAACTACTGCACCTCCATGCCACCCCCACACAGTGATTAAATATATTTATTTAGAGACGATCCTGTGTTAACTGCTTTTTAATCGGATGGCCTAGAAAGGTGCTGAAAATGTTCATAGTAAGAGGTGGGCTACTGCCATTAATTGAATCCCTTCAACAGTTTATTAATGTGAAAGCTGCACATAATACACAGCTTTAATTGGAACTATACCTTAAAAAGTGACAGTTACAATTTAATTTGCAGCTTTCATCTTCACAAAACTGTGAAAGAATAACATGAATCCATTTTGCAGGTGTTCTCAATGTAATTAAATTCCAGTTGTTAGACTAGTCTGAGTCTCTGTCCAAGGCAGGAGGCTTGACTCTGAGATGAAGTGATGCACAGTGGTGTGAAGGAGTCACTGAATCACTCATTTCTTTTGGGTTGGTCCTGTTCAGTTTTAATATGAAAACCTCTGACCTGACCAGTCCTTGAGATATATAGCAAAAGCAAGAACAAAAGATATATTATATGTTATAGGAGAAATACTGCAAACTAAGATAAACAAAACTGCTCTAAACAGCTTGTATTAAAGAAAAAAGGCAAAGTCTGTGAAAAGCCTTAATGAAATGTAATAACAAAATGTTATATCAATAATACCGACAAGGCATTGTGATAAAACAGTCAGTCATGCTCTCTACTACCTCAATGTCAGTTTCAAAAGTAAATATTAGATAAGACTTACAATTTTCTCAGCTTGAATAAACCAGTGAAGGCATGGCTGGACACTGTCTGAATGCTGTTGTTCTGCAGAAACCTGTAAAAGAGAGACATACACAAAACAAATCTTTAGGGAATAATTACATTTTTAACAAAAAAAAAAACATTAGCTTTTACACTGTCAGTAAGCACAACATAAATGGAACAAATGGTCCTGGCATAAGAAAGCATTACTCACGATTTGATGTTTGCATAAATATTAGACAGCCATTCAGTAACAGCAGCCATGCAAGCCATTTAATAAAATGTAATGAATTACTCATTATCATCAGTTAATAACTACCCCACTGAGTCATAATGATGGACATTTGTTTACAACCACCTGCACTGCAATAAAAAAAAGTTTCGTTGACAGTGAATAATTTGAGAGTGATGTTGCGTGTATGCCAATAACAAGAGATCTGTATAGTAACAATTTTGCTTTAGGGCCAGTTGTATGACCTTCGCCTTCTTGACCATTTGTCTGTCACTGCATCATTACTTAATGACCAAAAGCGTGAAGAAAAGATCAGTAGTTATTTTTAAGTGTGGACTTTACATCTGAGTCAGTTGCTAAGTTTACTGAGTCAGGAAAGTTGATTGAAAACCAGAGACAGTACAAAGCGGATTCCAAAAAAGTTGGGACACTAAACAAATTGTGAATAAAAACTGAATGCAATGATGTGGAGATG
>JAVSBV010006333.1:0-12758 GCA_033117975.1 Parotocinclus spilosoma
GGATGAGAGTGCCACACATTGACTGTTCAGTAGGGTGTATGGTCACTCAAGACTGCCAAAACACACTGACAGTGATGAGGCATGGACAGGATTAGATTATTCAGCAGTTCTTGTGAGATCCTCTTGATATTCATTTTAAAATATCTTCTATTTTATAGAACCTGTAGTTCACAGGTAGTTGTATCCATATTTTAGACACTGGTGCAGTATTGTAAAAAATCAGTCTAGTTGTTTCAGTTCTTATTAAATGGTTAAAATTTAGACTTAGGTTTACAAATACATTTGCCTGAAAATGTCTGATTGTTTACAGGTATGTGTTTATTAACCTAGTAAACATGTTTTCCATTGTTTTAGCCACACCATAAGAAAATACTTTTCCATGGTAATCACACAGCGTAAATTATGCATAAACACTAAAATTACTTTATCATAGGCATGCCGTTCCCATGTCAACTACTTTGGAATTTAATTATGTCAGTGTCTGTTATAAGCCATTCTGTTTTTGCTTTGTAGAGTTTGTTACTTCATGCCTTCACCTTGAGTTTTCATTACACAGTCAACTCAGAAGTCTACATATAGTCAAAAGCTAAACATGTATTACCCGTGTCTGACTGAGTGTCATTATATCTGTCAGGATATAATATCTGTGCTCATTTGTCATAGCAAGATGCATTATACATGCCTCAATCTTTTTCTCTGACTGTGTTCCCTCTTAAGATGTCCTAACCTGGTGTCTCTAAGTCTGTCTGACTGTGGACACGTCACAGATGACGATGTTATCAGTGTGCTGCTGAGCTGCAGGGGGCTACAGCATCTGGCTTTGGAGAACTGCAGCCGCATGACAGACGCTGTTCTACAAGCGGTGGTGACTCATGGAAACAGCTTGCAGAAGGTGAAGGTAGATTTCTGTAGGAATGTTACACAAACAGGCCTGCAAGCCATCAGAGACATGAGGCCTGAAGTTCAGCTGAGTGCCGTACGAAGTGCCATGATGATTCCAGACATTCAGCCTCAGCAGAAACTGCACATCCGGAGGGCACTGCAGAAAATCCTGATCTTTTAATGAGAACAGGGGAATGGACTTCTGCTACCAAGTTGGATAAATGTCTTACCTATCGTATCATTGTGAACTAGTCAAATCAAGTTTATATTTCTCTCTTCATTCTACTGACAATTAATTTAATTGTCCACTCCATAAGTGCTGCCAGCATTTTACCCAGGTACTATGGTTTCTTCCTACCTAACCAAAACATGCCATTAGGTGGACTGGCTACTCTTAATGCTCCTAGGTGAGTTTGTGATCCCCAGCTGATGTACTGGTGACTTGTTAATTCTACAATGTTCCAAGTGATTCTTGGATAGGTCTGGGACCTTATATGACCCTCACCAGTATAAAGTTTTTGCAGATGTGTGAATATTTATGTTTGATTTGATATGTATTTATATTTCTTTGGTATGACATATGAAATGCATTTTTGTCTTTGCAAGCCATTTAGATATTTTTTCTATGTAATTTGACTCTTGTTGTCAAATTTGATCCCAGATTCCTGGGTCAATCCCAAACATGGGCTATGCCTGTGAGGAGTCTGCATGTCCTCAGTGTGTCTGTAAAAGTTTCCTCTGAATTCCTTCCACTTTCCAAATACATGTGTGAGGATGGTTAATGTGCTTCCGAAGTGTCCTTATTGTGTAAATGTGAATAGGAGTGTGTGAGTGTATGATGGATTGATACCCTGTCTAGGGTTGTTCCTGCTCTGTGCTTCTGGCTAGGGACTGGCTCTCCTGTGACTCTGACTAGGACCAAGCTGGTAAGAGCACAAATGAATAAGTAACTATAAACTATGTTAACTGTACATTGTTGTTTTGAGTTGTTGCAGCTTTTTACACTAAAGATCAGTTTACTCAAACATGGCTGGAGGTTACTAACTTATCTGTGGTGATCTTAAAGTTTTAATATACATATTATAAACCACACAGTAATTGACCTTAGACTCTAATCATTAATAAATTTAAATCTTGTGAGTGAGGATGTTACTTTTCTACTAGTACATAGTGAACTATTGAGAAGCCTCCCTCAGCAAAGTGTATGTGCAGGGGTTTCTCAGGTTACAAAAATATGTGCATTACAGTTTTATGGCAGTATACTTTCTGATCTCAAATTTACTGGTAATTCATTTGGCCATAGATTTTGTAGATGTTGGACAGTATTTCAGTTTCCCAGTCGGACTGCTTGGAAAAACAGAGCTATTGGATTGTACAGGAAAGCCCTCATGCTCATGTCTCTTTTTGTTTCGATACAACACTGAGAACAGTTGAGAACAGGAGCTGTTGCCTTAGTCATGGTGAGCACTGATCTCATGTCACAGTTAACAGAGGCTAACTCATGGCATGTTGGCATGTTGCCACAGTTTTGATTAGAAACGTGTTATGCAAGGCAGTCTTAGTCAGGATTCTGTGCTTTCAAATTTCAAAAAGTTAAGATACTGGACTCTAGATGAGAACATCTGGGGTTCAAATCCCATGTCTGCCAAGCTTCTTAAACCCACAGTTGCTTGGATTGTAAGGTGTTCTGGTTATGTATTTGCCGACCTAGGGTTTTTCGGCAGTAATCATTTAGAAGCAAAGATGGTAAGGCCCTTAGTCACTAAAAGTTTGAACGTTTTCATCACATTGCAATTTATGTAAAGATGTCAGTGAACATTTTTGCTATTGTATTACTGAAGTTATTGAAATTGCGTAACATTTCTTTAAAAATGCGAAAAGTGTTAGCTAGCAAGTTTTCCTTCAGATATATGCAAGCTAGCTATGTTAGCACATTGGATTAGTATACAGAAAAAATAACTAGTTTCTAATGATAGAGTTGATGCTGTTTGACAAACAAATGTATGCAGTTAGTCTCCTCAGGCAGTCCTCTCATATATTCAGACACTATAAGCAGGTTGCTGTTTTGCGTAAGACATGTGAGACTGACATGTACACTACATGCTAATTTTTTCTAGCTCTCATACTAAAAAGGTATGTATACATATAACTTGTGTGATCACAGAAGAAATATTTTTCTTTAACATTAGTAACTGGTGATGTACAGTAATCTTAAGGCTGTTGTTGGGCAATCACTGGACTTATGTAACAGTTATGTGTGCATGCCTCCAGCAAACTGTCACGGCACACTGGTTGTTTGTCTCTCATCTTGTGTTAGATCCTGGAAGCACTTTGTAAAGGCTTTTGTTATTCACCAAGTACTCCAAAGACTAACTAAAATATGGCAGAACGTAATGTACTTATTGTATTGTATGTAATATTGTCTGAATTGCAAGTCTTTCTCTGGAATTTATTTTGTTATAAATACCAGTTCACTCCCACTACCTAATCATTCAAGTTTATTGTTAGCCAGATAACTAACCAGGCAAGATTAGGGCTTGAGGGAAATTACAAATATATAGCCAAGCGTGACCGTCATATACAACACTCTTCGGTTTCAATCATATTTTCAGGTTTTTTTGGAAGTGCCCCAAATGTTACATTCTAATCTATCTCACTCTGCCTTCACAGTCTCAAATTAAAGATAGCTCAAAGTGGCAGAGACTGCAGTCCTTGACCTTGAGGCAGATGACATGAAAGGGCACATGCTGGAATTAGTGTTGTGATCTCACAAAGATTGTTTTATGATTGGTATTGTTTTTCCTAGCGTTCCAGTTACCTACAGCTTACATGAACGCACAGTCTTATTAATAATAATAATAATAATAATAATAATTTTGTACCCAACCTGTAGGTTTATTCCTAACAAGAGTTCATTGTACTTTTGTAATCGAACTGTTTATGCTCACTATTCCTATATAAGGTATTTATAAAGATACAGTACATCTGTACTGTACAGTGTATTCAAACCTACTAGCCTCATAGAGTGGATTAGAATTACTTGTGTGAAATAAGACTATTACGTGCATTGCTCTTTATTTTCAGGCAAAGGTTTCTGCAATTGTTTCAGCTGAGTTGGACTTTTTGTGTAGGAGAAACACCCTGCAGTTTACAGACTCATCACAAGATTTTGTGCATGTCAACATGTGAGTCTATACGTTGGCCCTGCCTTATATTGCTCCCTCCCTCAACTATTGTTTAACTGCCATGTGACTTTGACAGGCCTCATTTCTTGAGAATTGTTACTCTATGATGTAAAGTTTTACCGCACATATATTTGTTTAAGAGGAAACAAATCAAGTTAGTCTCATGTTGATCTTCTCATCATTCCTCTGAAAAGAAAATATCCTTCCTTTGTCTTTTTAGTATTTAAAGAGAGTATCTGGATGATGGCAAAAGTTTTTTCTCATTATTACACTGAAAACACAGATTTTATTTGGAAAAACAGAAATGTTTATATTGAAAGATCTATTGAATAAAAAAAGTCTATATACAGTACTTTACATACGTCATTTACACATTATGATATGAATATGGATAACTTGCAACATGTTTTGTATACACAACAGCCCCTGAGTCCAAATCTGTCTGTATTTGCTTGGAAGCATCTGATCGGAAATTTACAGGGCTGATTTATGACACTTAGAAATGTGTATTTTTAAAATTTATTTATTTTTTTATTTTTTTACACTCGTATAGCCTTTATTCGTTTCACAAGGTTTATACACTAAGTGTAGGGATTTGTGTGTCTGTTACTATTTAGTACAGTTTAGCATGGCGTGGTAACACTTTTACTATTGTAATTTAACTGTAAACTTGTGCCTGGTGTATCTTTTATAATAAGTAGGTAAGAAGATAGTTTGCTTGCAGTCTTTAGGTAGATATGCCCAGCTATAAACTTATCTGTTGATTGAGGGTGGGAACTTCTTCTTTAAAACATGAGAGAAAATAAGTCATTCAGGGTTGTATGTTTATGCCACGTATAACGCAATATTGAGAAGCAGTCAAATGTACATTTGACAGCAGTCTGACAGCAGCATAAACAACAATGTGATACAACCAGATTATTTTAAAGAACTCAAAACAGACAAGCTGTCAACCTGCATTATTTGAAGTGTTTGTTTAAGGCAGTTTTCCTATTTTCTATTATGATCATTTACATGTGTATACCCCTTACCCCCCTGACCCCTTAGCTGCTTACTTTCAAGGGCATATTTATAACATCTATATCTAAATGTATATGTGAACTAAATTATGATGGTAAGCCTGTATCTGTTTTTTGTTGTAGAAGTCACATTTGGACTGGGAAGTAGGCTTGCTACTTTGTAATGTTTCTGGTTTTTTTTGCTTTGTTATGCTTCTTATAATGCTTAAAAGACATTTTAGCACCAAACGATTTAGTTTCAGGTGTTATTTTGTTCCATTCTTTCTGCAAATACGTTTTAATGTCTGTAAAAGTACAGGGTCACTGTTTGCATTTTATGTGACAAAATTATTAACACATTCTGTAGTGAGGACAGGTCAGGACTGCAGGGCAGTCTTCTTGTTCAGCATGTGGTTTAATGTCTTGTTGAAAAATGCATAGCTGTCCCTGAAAAAGCATAAGCATATGTTGCTTAAATATATCAAAAACTGTTTTGCATCAATGCTGCCATCACAGTGTGTAAATTACTTTTGCCAAGGGTACTTACAAAGTACCCTTATAGTACAACTTATAGACTTGTTTCTGATAACAGTGTAGATGTTCCTTTTATTATTTTATTCCAGAGCACACAGTGTCCATTTCTTCCAAAAGAGATTTGGAATACTGATTCATCTAAACATAATCTATTTCTCCACTGTGATCTGTTGGTCTTCTCCTGGATCACATCATGTAGTTTTTTACCTCATTACTAGCCCTACATTGCCCATGTGCCAACTTTATAAAGTATTGCAGGTCAAAAATGCAGGAAGTAATGTTTATTTAGTAAAAAAGTAATGTTTACAAGCTAAATGAACCTGAAACTGAAAACGGAAACTGAAATATCTCTGGTTTTATACAAGTATATAAATATCTCTTTTTTTTCTAATTTGTGTTTATAAACAAATAGCCATGAAAAATCAATAGACAATCTCTGAGTGTAGAATATATAGAACAGTTCTGTGTATTCCAGCATGGCACTTTCAGGATAAGCCAATTTATCACATATATGCCATGGTAGAGCTGCCCTATTGTTATTCATTCATTCGCTTTCTTATCCACTTAGTGTTTGTTGTTGTGAAGTGGAAAGGTCTAGCAAGAGCAACACTGTATCAGTAAGCAATAGCCCACACACGCTCACAGAATGGGGCCAACAATTACTGAAGCATATAGCAAGTACAAATCACCCGGATTCTGGCAGAAGCTGCCTCTGGAAGTAGCATCAGTACAAGAAATGTTTTCCAGGATCCTCATGAATTGGGGTTCCATCTCCAAGCATCTGCAGTGTTGGCTGAAGCGAAAGGATGCAAATTGGACTCTGGAAAACTCCCCGGAGTGATTTATTATGTTATTATGTGTGGTAAATGCCAAAAGAACACTGTTTGCTTGAATGCTTAATGCCAACTGTAACATTAACATGGCTTGGGCTCAGCCTCTTCCAAAAAAGTGTTATATCTTTGTATTACAGCCTTTACTTAATAAGTATATGTGTAAGTACCTAACAAGTACCAAAATTCACCAAAGCTGTGTTTATTTAAAGAATGTAAAATGAGTAAGTAGTATAATGATCCTACTATAATTTTGCAGTTCTTTATGATATCATTGTTACTAATCTTACAATCCATGTCACATTACTAAGGTCTCACAAGTTGTAACATTTCTATAGAATAAAATATGCAAATAGTTGATAGCACTAAATTATTAAACTATGTTTTTGATTTAAGGGAGAAGCACAAGCATTAAAAGACGGAATAAATAAGGTGCTGTTCAGTGATGAAGCAATTTTCTTTGTGAATGAGCAAACACAATCACTGATACTGGTCAAACACAAACATTTACTGGACTGATCCCTCTAGCATGGTTGCTTCAATAAAGGTGTGCTATGATTTGACTTGCCCTGTCAGTTTCCCTGCCTGTGGCCAAGATGTCATGGGATGACTGGTGTATGGGGTACCCAAACTTAGGAACAGACAGCAGACAATTTCACAGGGTTGTTTGATGAGGACCCATTTCCTTCTTCTTGTCACAAGAGAAAACATTTTGTGATGAATTAAAAAACAATGAAAGATGGTGCCTGCCTCATTACAGACATAATATTAGCAACAGTCTTGCATTTTCCCCGTGTGTGTGTGTGTGTGTGTGTGAGAGAAAGAGAGATACTGTGCATTTAAAGATTACAGATTTAGAGATTACTGAAAGTTTGATTATGTACCACATTATTATTAGTGAATCGCATACAATTATAATGGGGTATTAGATGAATACAGTCCATCTGTAGACTGTTAGACTTTATATGCGCGTGTGTGCGTACATCTACCTGTATGCATTGCACACCTCCTTACCTGTATGGTTTTTTTTTTTCACCAAGTGTATTGTGTTTTTCAGCTGCTGTGCAGATGCTGCAGAGGCCATTAATAATGCACAGCAAGGCAGGTTTCAATCTGCTTGCCCTTAGTGCTGAATATTCCTCCTTTCCCTCTGGATTGCCCCGTCAGTTTCCCTGCCTGCGGCCAAGTTGCTTCATCTATCAGCCTGCCAACCACCCACTCACTTTTGCAAGACACTCTATAATGTTGGTCTGGGAATTTATGCAAATGCAGTTGTTTTGGATACTGTGTTGTTTTCGGTCACATATGCGCTATATTTATTCATTACGATGTATTAACATTCAAGCTTTCATTACAATACAATACATACGTGGTATGGCGGAAGGCTGTAATATTACTATTGTAATATTATAATGATGATTTAATATTGATCTTACGCCTTCATAATAAGGGCAGTTCGCCGTGGGTAAAAGATTCCACAGTATGGGACAAAACTCACTGTAGGGCAGGTGGAACTCGGGTAGGGAGCACAGATTCTGGGAAAATCTAAAGGGGGATACACCCAGGTGAGTTGATTTCCACTTTGGTCAAACAGAGACAGTGAGGATTGGTTGGCGTGCCGTGGGCGTTACTGGAAGAACTTTAAGTTTAAGGCATCGTCTGTATTTGCTAGCTGCTAGCATGAGCATGGAATTGGTAGAGCATAATTGAAGATGTTTCTTAATCGTTTCTGTTAAGACACGCCAGCGGGAGTAGCCAATTAGGTGAGAAGTGGAGAAGTGCAGGCAGCCGACTTCACGGTAGGTTGCTGGGTTGTTATGCTGGTTAACATTTGTCATGAAGTATGATGGTGTGTGTGGTAAGAGCTCCTTAGCCATGGGTAAACTCCTTGGGTTCCTGTTGCGTAGGTTGGTGTGTGGTGGCGACAGCAGGCATTTAACAGGCACTGATTCGACGTGGCCTGTACAATTATCAGGTTATATCTACTGCATAATTGGGCTTTAATCGTATTGGCGGCAACAGGGCCTGTGACTCGGGTAGGTTACTTTATGCGTTGTGTGGTGGCATGTGGGGTTAGGTGCACAAAGGCGTGCATATGCAGATATGGTAGTTTATTATTATTGGTGTTATTGTGTGGGGGTTAGGCTTTCAATATTACTGCTGTTACTTGCAAAAGGATGTAATAACCCCTTACAGGTCTTTGTACCTTGGACATATTTTTGATAGTTGTTTCTTTTGTTGTTTGGTGTTCATGGGGTGTCCTACCCTGGCTCTCGAGTCATGCCCTTTTGGGGTGTAGTATGGTGTGGTGACCATAATAGCGAGGTGATGTGGCTTTGGTGGTTAGTGGTGTTGTAGTGCTGTGGAGCCGTAGGATTGAGATGAGACGGGGCTGTGGATTTGGGCACTTCCTTGGCCACACCCTTTTCTTTTTGGCCTGTGATTTGTTGTGTCCGTTGATTAGCCAAACACCCCACACAACTATCAATAGCACTTTACCTATTAAAGGTTCTGGTCTTAATGTCTTTTTAAATAACATAATTACTTGAAATAAAATTGGTTTTGAGTACTGGTGTACATTTTCACTCTTTTAATTGAGTGGTCTGTGACTGGTCCCCTTCCCCAGAATATAGGGGTGGCGTCGTCACTGTGCTCTAATAATTTGCGTGTGCAGAATTGCAAATTTGGTACTTAGCGGGGAAAAGTCACACCCCATATGAGGTGATCTGATCTGCTGCACATAATATATCAATGTACTTTAGATTTACAAGATGAGGTGGTGAACTTTTCAATTGGGAATTTAAAGATGCAGTGTTAGAGAACATTTTGGAGCCCTTAATGGCAGATGGAAATTCTAGTGTGGATAGCTATTGCTTGATGAACTAATGAGCAAAGGTGTACTGTTATTAAAAAATAAAAAATAAATTTAGATGGTTTTGCGTGGCATTAAATGTATTAAAAAGAAATTATTATACTGTATGTTGAAATAAATGGAAAACAAGTACAAGACTGACATGAGTACCTTTATTGAGCTTTATTATTCATGGCCAAAAGTTTTGAGAATGGCACAGACTGACATTCTGCAGGAATTATAGAGATTGGACAGCAGATGACTGAGGTAAAGGTTTTTTTTCTGCTTCAGACTGTTTGTGACATTGGGAAAAATGATTGTCCAGGTGAGTGCTATCGTGAGTCATGCCAACAGTACAGCATCCTGTCCAGCGACTCTACTGGATGGATAGAATTGTATTGATCTTAAAGTGCTGATGTTTTTTTATTCTGATGAATTCCAGTGGTGAGGTATAATAGAAACAAATCTTTGCATATTTTTTTCTGAATTAATTGCTTCAGATTACATCACCCCTACAATCAACTGGTTAAACCTGAAACGTGGGCTAGTAATCAGACTATGGTCTTGACTGAAAGGGACAGTGGATGGTAAGTTTTCCTAGAGCAAGTAACCAAATGGTTCTGGAGAAAATACGAAAGGTAGTACAGCAGTAAATACTTGTCTTAAACCACATCAGATTGAAAACACTCATAACATTTTTAATGAGGATATATTCTGCACTCGTGCACTTTATGTTGTGAAAGTCTGTTGTTATGTAGCACCTTGGTCCTGGAGGAACGTTGTTTCGTTTCACTGTATACTGTACACCACTGTATATGGTTGAAATGACAATAAAACCACTTGAACTTGATTTGGATATTTTTCTTCTATAGTACAACAGGGCCTTACAGTTGTGTACATTGTGGTGCATAGAGCTCATAACTCCTTAAATAGCCATTGGCTTAAATTCAGTTGTTTAGTTTTTAATCCCTAACTGGAAGCCTGAGACATAAACCTTGACTGATCCTGTCTGCTGAAGCAGACCGCTTTTACAAGAGCCAGACATTAACTAGGTGCTTTCAAGCACACAAAACCTGTTCAGCAAGGGGCTAGACTAGTCATGTCGAGAGCTGAAGAGAGTATGGAGACTGTTTGTGAGGATGAAGACTATTTAATGACAGTCTCTGCCAACTCTGCCTGTATTGTCTAGGCAGAGATTGCTAGTGTGCAAGAACGTAACCAACCTAGAACGTTTGCCAACCTAGAAAAATCAAAAACAGCAATACGACAATTATCACTAGGTTATTAGCTGAGTTTTTTGATAAGAAGCTAAACTTTTAAAATCAGCCAAATGAGGTACACAAAACTGTTAATACTCACTGTTGTCTTTTGAACATTGACTTGGGTAGATAAAGTGGCAAATTATTTAACCAATACATGAAAAAACAACAATGCTACATTCTAATATAGCTGTACATAATTTCTTTTAACTTAGAGGGTTGGCGTCGTGGGATTTGTGTCAATAATCTGGTTCTTATTTAGGAAACTAAAAAGTCAACTGGGGCCTAAACATATACCTGGCTAGGACTTCCTAAAATGCAAGAAAACAGGAACATGAAAAAAGGTTTAATTTTTTAAATGTGACTCTGACAGTCAGTATTAAGTTAAGGTGACATTAGCTGTAATATAATATTTCATTTTTTCAGTTCATTAATAGGAAAAGATCATACTAAAACACTGCTCATTGTGCCAGCCAAGACGAGCAGCAAGGGAACATATGTGGGAGAACTGTTGGATTCTATTCATAACTTGTAGCATTTTATGTTCCCCTGATAGATATGGCACTTGTATTTGACAAAGTGAAATGTTTGCCCTAGAGCTAAATATACCTTTAGGACTCATACATTGCAATATTTCTTAACATCAAACCTATTTTAGAAATCAATAATGTTAGCCATCAGTACAGCAGTGTGCTATGTACATGGGTGTCATACACGGGCTGTGTGGTGCACAGTGATCTAATAGTTCTAAATTTAATTTCCCAATGGTTATTCCAATAACTTCTTTTGGCCTCAAGGCACAGGCAAAATGGGAGGCAAGTGTGTGCAGAAGTGGAGCTGTAGTTCTCCTGTGGTCCAGGGGACTGGTCTATTTGTAGCTCTGTTTCTCTGTCTCTCCATCACAGCTTGTGCCATGGCTCAGTCTCAAAAGCACAGAAGAGAGTAACTGGAGCACCAAGTGAAGAAGGGAAGAAGTGACACAAGAAGTGTTTGGGAGCAATACTAAAGTGAGAGGGTTTTAAGGATTTTTTTTCTCTCTTAGTCCTTGCACTTCTGCAAAGATGAAGATTTTACATGTTTAAAGATGTAAAGATGCAGTGAGTGGGTTAATGGGTAAGCATAGCTTCACAGTGGACATGCTACATGCTCTCAGCTACGTGTTTGTAAATCAGCTGTGCAGTGAGTCATGGATGTCCTGATTGGCCGAGCTGGGGAAAATCAGTAATGTTGGAGTTGTGGTTCAACCAGTAACAAATTACAGATTTCTAATGCACAAGCTGCTCCATAAAGTCTGGATACCCATGGTGGGTGTTCGCGATCATATTTGTATATTTAGTTTATTATTACTATTGTTTTTGTTTTTTTTATTGTACAAAATGTTTTTATTAGCATAAACAATGGATTGATATACATTTTTATCAAATACTATTCAACATGTAAACTTGACGGTGCTTAGTTATTCAAACACTACCCTTCTTTTATTCCTAAGTTTTTGTCAAATATCTCATGTTCCTGAAGACCTTAGACTAGGCTTCGATGTGTCAAATGGTGTGTGTACTCAATGCCTACTTTTCATCCTTGTCTGCACTGTCTCTGACTGTTGGAAAGCAGAACAGATGCCATGTGAGAATCCATGTGGGAGGATGAGTAAAAGGCATACATGCCAGAGACAACACAAACTTAAAGGGGTCAGAAGTAATAAGCGGCTCAGATCATCACAGCCCTTCAACAGCTTCTAAAAACTGAGCAAAATGGAACATTAGCACACAGTTACTCTGTACTTGCTAAAGAATATTTATTCATGAATAAGGATGCTCTAAAGTATTTTTGAATACTTGCTCAATCTCAAAGAGGCCCTTGCTGAATTCAAGTGAGACAAAGCTTTGCTATTTGACAAAGAAACAGCACCCAAGTGTGATTCAAATATAGCACTTAGCTGGGGAGCACTTGAGAGAATCGTGCTAAATGCCAGTACAATTAATGATCCCTATTAGGGGTTAACACAAACAAGCAACATGGAACCCTAGACCTTGCTGACTTAAATAAATTTAGTAGTTTACCACAAAGACAGTAACACTTGGTTTTAGATAAAGTTTTGGCTATAGCAGCCCGTGTATATTGACCCTGTGGATCCCGACGGACAGTTCTGGTGGAAACAGGAGAGTTGAGGTGCACATTTAATTCTTCCATAAATTGGGCAGCCGTGGTTTTATGTTTTT
>JAVSBV010006372.1:0-12757 GCA_033117975.1 Parotocinclus spilosoma
GTGAAAGTTTCATTATAGACTGAATTCATTCAAGCCCTACGATGCCACCCAAACGTTCTGCAAGTTCTACGACTAAAATAGTGCATAAATACAAAATATAATAAATAAATATGGCGTCCCTACTTTGCAGAATTTCGTTTATCGCGGGTGGTCCTGAAACGTTACCCCCGCGATAAACAAGGGAACACTGTATTTCCTAAGGGCAACGTTCAAATGTCCAAAGCTCGACATTTCTATATATTTCAGGTCAAACTGGCCCAGTTCTTGTAGTGCTATGGTAGGGAATTACTACTACTTAATACTGGGTAGGGAATTGTTACTGTTGCAAAGCAACAATAAATTTATTGTGAACATATTGTGCAGTGGAAGGTCGAGTTAGCACGAAATCATATTCAGTATTAAATTCAGGGCTTATTTTATTTATTATGTTTCTTTATTTTGTTGTTAAAAAACAAGTGTGGAATAAAAGCAACAGAACAAACAGTCTTGTGTTATTCGTGATTACATATTCCCTCTCATGTTCTATTCTATTATACACTGCTTACAAAAATTAGATAATATTTAAAAATGAATACGTACTGATAAAAAAGAAGCATTTGATCTTTTTTTATTATACAAGAACATCAGAATTTGCTACACTTGCTACTCAATTATCGTGATCTCATTTGAGTAATTAAACTTTCTTGAACTTTTCATTTTTCTGATCATTTTTCATTGCTTTTCTGATGATATTGTTTAAGGAAAAAAAAACAAATGGATTGGATAGATGGATGAATGGATGGATGGTTCCATCTATCTACGTATCTATCTATCGATGGATGGGTGGGTGGGTGGATGGATGGATGGATGGGTGGGTGGGTGGATGGATGGGTGGGTGGGTGGATGGATGGATGGATGGATGGATGGATAGATAGATAGACCTTTATGGTCACCTACAGTACTGTCATCCTTGTGTTGTAAATATAAAATGCATTAAACATTGTAATGTGGTTATGAATGAAATCATACCAACTGTATGCACATTTTGAAATATATCCCCATAAAGCACTTTAAATAAAGAAGTAAATAAAAGTCCTTAAACTACAATATTTTATCACAAATGCACTTACAAAACAGCTATTCCCCTGCATTTCAACTGACTACCTAATCCACAACTCACACAAGCCTCTGCCAACGCAATGTAATTCACTTAGCCGCATTGGAGTAACAGGCTCTACAGAAAAAGCACATGTCAGCAAACTAACTTTCCTTTGAGAAATGTATCAA
Organism: Parotocinclus spilosoma; assembly: GCA_033117975.1. NCBI lineage: Eukaryota > Metazoa > Chordata > Actinopteri > Siluriformes > Loricariidae > Parotocinclus > Parotocinclus spilosoma. The sequence continues at coordinate 1,267 of JAVSBV010006372.1, forward strand.
ATCAAAATCCTAAGGTTGTGCATTTAGATCAATAAAAAGTAAACACAAACAGATAGAAAGTGTGAAAGAAAGTGTGTCAATAATTCAGGCCTAGTTTAAAGAAGTATTTACACATTAATTGGAGTAATGTATGATGCTGTTGGTTTAGGGGAAAACTACTTTTGAAAATGCCATAAATAGCATCACTGTGATGACTGCTTAAAACTTCACCTACTCTCTAAAGTTAGTACAGTCAATTAACTGTACCATTCTCTACAACTCCTAGCAAAAATTATGGAATAACTCAATTTAGAGTCATCTAGCTTTTTTTTTACACAAAATACGCAAATCACAGATATGATACCAAACATTTAATATAATTAAAATATTTAAAGTAATTGCATATTTGTTCCAGATAAAGAAAATACATATTAATACTTTGTTGCTCATTCTCTGGCTTTAATGACAGCATGAATTCTTTGTGACATAGACTTTACTAAGGAAAAACAATATTTTATGTAAAGCTGGTTTCTTGAATAGACCGTTCATTATTTCATTTACATTGCATAGTACATATCTGGATATTAATAACTTTCCTACTTTATCTATAGATATCTATTTTCAGTTTTTAATACCAGCCTAAAGTTCTGTACAGTCAAATACTGTACAAGACATTTATTAAAGAGAATCATTCAAAATAAGTAGGCTTAGAACTAATAACAATGAAAAGAATATATCAATGTGAAAAATGTAAAAAGCAAAAACGCAATTGTGAATAAAATCCATGTTAAGTTTTAAACTATTCTAGCAAAATCTATATTTTGTTTATAACACATCAGTCATGTTTTGTTGCCTAAAACATTGTAAGAGGAAGTTTCCCTCATTTCAGTTCACTATTCGTGCAGTGAATGTCTCAGAAAAGAGTAAGAAGCGAAACACAAGAGAAACAGACCTGAATCAATCACACTTTGGTGATATTCCTGCTCCAACACACCTGGTTCTGTAACTGAAACGACTGTTTTTTGTTAAATAACACCTGTATTTTCTCTGATTATTTAGTGAGTAAAGAAGCGAGAAAAGAAATCTTGATAAGGAAGTCAACAGCTGAGAGAAAAACTTGCCAACCCACTTGACCAACCATCAATTTCAGAGATCCCTGAGAATCAGAGCATGTGTTTTGATGTGTTAAAGAAGGAAACATGAATAGCAACAGAGGTGTGTACAAAAGGGTATAGTAGGTGCAATGCTGTCCTTTGGGGCAGATGGGAAAAAACATAGCAGCAGAGACAGATAGAGGTTGGGGATTCACCTGGCATATGAAATGTACTGATTTGTAGCAAACTGGGGTGGGAGAAAATAAGAGTGAGATAGAATGCTGACATTTAAAAATGGTGCAGAGGCACAAAGGCACTCAGCAGAATCCATAAACTCACTCGTTAATCTGTACCAGAGGAAAACAATTCACTTCTCCCATAATAAGTAAACTGCGTCTCCCTAAATTGCTGCATGCCAGACTGTTACAACTGTTGGCAACGTTAAGGTTCGGCTATGCTGCTCAATCTGTCAATAGAGCTGAAACTGCTAAAAATCACTGTAACATCATTCATTTACTTAATCCTTAACATTGTCAGGGTGAGTACAAAACCTGTTCTGGAAACACAGGGGAAGAATGGAATACATCTTAGACAGTGTGTCTACTGTTCATCGCATGGCAGGAAATGAAAGGAGGTAAGTGACATGCATAGAGGAAACCCACGTAAAAACAAATGGGCGAATATTTCAAACCTAGATTGTACCCAGAGAAAAGGATTAAACCCTGGACCTTGGAATCAAAGAAACATGTCAAAGTAAAATTTATTTCTATTGCACTTTTTACAATAGCCCATTGTCTTAAAGTAGCTTAATAAATATCTAGGCCCAAATCCCTAACTGAACAAGCATGGGGCAACAGTGGCAAGGAAAAACATTATAAGGAAGAAAACTGTGAGGACTAATATTCAAAATGGAACCCAATCTCCATGGGAAGCCTTGATAATACACATAATGATTAAACTAAGTTACCTATTTAATAAGTTTATTGTAATAGTTAAACAAAAGCTCATGTAAAATTAAGAGGGAAATAATAAATAAATATAATACCATATATAAACTCTAACAATATGTAGACTAAAGAGAAATTAATAGTATAGGTGAATATTAAAAGAGAATCTAAAAATATTAATCACAATTACGTTTATTGCAATTAATCATATGTATCAGTCCCCTTTTCTGGTCATTTAGAATGTGTGACTATAACAAAATGGATTAATACAATGAGTTGTGGAGTTGTTTATCGAAACAAAGTGCTGAGCAAACAATTGGCATATTATATATTTTTTAATGGAAATAATTCAGTCCATTTTCCGTGTTGGTAACTCTTGGCACGCAGGTTAGCCGCCACAACGTGACAAAACAGCGTGTTAAAAATACTATTCTCGATTTGTCAAGGAATAGGAGGTGGGACACATTATTGACTGTGTCTGTACAGAGGAGGTAGAGGACATCTGGTGATGCAGAAGGGTGAGGAAGGAAAAGGAAGGAGGTGGATGGGCTCTGAACCCCCACCTGTCTCCAGCACTGGCAGATGTCTGTAGACAAAGCATGACAAAGGGGTTTTCAGTGGGACCATTAGGATATCTTGCCAGTTTTATCCTACTCAGATCTGTACAAATAGATTAGATCAGATTGATACTTTTAGCCCTTGTGTCTTTCTTTACTAGTTCCCCAAAAAGTGATGTTATGATATAATACATGTACAATTTGAATATTCGGGAAATCCATGAAGTATTAGACCTTTTTATGTTTGGTGCTTTCTTCTAGATGACCAAAACTCTCCTCCATGGTTATGGCCCAAATCGTCCAATTGGACTATTAATAATTTAGGGTGGCTCCTTCATGCTGAAAACTATACAATGTTTTAATTCAAAATTCATTGACTAATTTATGACTAAATATCACCTCCACCAACCGTGAAAAAAATTGAGAAAAGGGAAAGGGGGTGGGGATAGGACAAAACAAAAATCAATGAGAGCATTTGAAAGACTACAATAGACATCTGCTTCCGTGCACCAGAGTGGCCCGTTAGCCTGCTGTGAGGGTATCGATGCCAGACTCGCAGCATGATGCCACACACAAACACGAGCCCATACATAAATCAATGCAAACAATGGCACACGTGCCACACAGAATATTTACTAATCTGCAGTTCTTTCTCCTCTCTGGCATCATGTGTTAGGACGAGCCCTCCCAATGGCACATCACCATAGCAACCAACAGCAGCCCCGACGTTGCCATGGTAATGTCAAACCAGGAGTGTCTATCCTGAGGTCAGAGCACATGGAAGGAAGGTGGATTTGTGCAACTCGCTGTGATCTCTCACCTGTGTGCTCGGTGCACTAGGTACAAAGACGAACATACACACAGCAGGGTGAGCTGTGTTAGCCAGATAACAAAGTAAGTGCATCAACAGAGCACCGACACACTGTGCTTCAAAAACCCCACATACAAAAACATCTGTCCCACTATCCTGCTTTTGGTCTAAAAGGAGGCCAGAATAAAAACATTCCATTCCGGGTAAGCGACATGGAAAAAGCTTTTATTGAGCTCAGGTTCTCATGAATAGAACAAAAAATAGACCACTGTTTTAAACCGTGACTTTTTACAATTATTAGAAAAATTCGTTCAATTTATAAAAACGCCATACTATTAAGGCACATCTGAACTTTAGCTCATTTTGATTGTATACACAATGTCCCATAAATTTAGTATCAATGAATAAAATCGAATTAAAAGCTTTTATATACAGAACCCAGTATTGTTTTCAGTACACAAATACGACCGATTATTAATGTTCCCTTAAATTTTGCAACACGTATGTTTAACACAATATTGACTGTGTTTACATGCACTTACAAGAATCCAATAACTGAAGAAAATACGCTGTCAGCAATCCAATCAACAAGTACTTTGATTACTTTGATTAATTGATTACTTGATAACTTCACAATCAGCCAATAATCTTACAGAACTGTGATGTAAACTTCAATATATATATATACTGTGTTTCAGAGTCTCACCAAACATGTATGTTAGCCTATCTGAGAATGGTGCATTTAATTCCAAAGCTGAACAAGCAACCAGGTCTATGGCTACAAGCACAAAAGAGCACTTCCAGATCATCAGAAAATCAAATGAAAAGGTAAAGAAAGTTGTTTAATTAAATGAGATGTAAACTCAGTTATCGTGATTGAGTAGCAAGTGATATTCATGGAGGTGAACATAAGCATATTAAACTGTGCCCCACACTGACTGTTCCAGTAGGGTGTATGGTCACCCAAGACTACCAAAATACACTGACAAAATCAGACTGTCCAGCAGCTCTTGTGGGATCCTATTTGTATTCCCCTTTTGAAATATCCTTTCGTTTTAGTGAGCAGTGTAGATCATAATCTGTAAAAATATGACAAATAGCAGGACAAAAGTCACAATTCCTTATTTGAGACAAGTTTGACATATCAGCTCAAACAATAACAACACAGTTTTCATCGTCAACTATTCGAGGACAATTAATTATTTAAACACCTTTAGTTGTATTAAAATTTTGTAAACTAGCTATCCGTCTGACTAAATTAATGTGAGTCTGCTACATTTGATTCCTGCAAATGGCTACAAATATACTGTGGACCTAAAAACAGTCTTAGATTGCTTAAAGTAGATGCTGCCACAGCTGGGCTTCTAACAACGTAATATGCTGAACTTCTAAATTTACTTCCTATTTTAGGTTTCACAGTGGATGGAAACGGGATGTTGTGGTCAGAAGTTAAATAAAAATGCACTCTTGACATACTGAGCAAAGACATTCAAACTACAAAAATCTTTGCATATCAGCAGGCAACTTTGACAGAAATTCTTCAAAACTGCTCATTAGTATTGAAGCAAGACTTGAGTACATAACACAGTGATTGAACCAGGTGGAGATGGACGTGCTGACACTCTGCCATGGTGCTAAAAACGCTAGGAAAAAGAAGTTTAATTGTCAGATTGAAAGGAATTTTGTGCCAAAATAACTCCAATTATGTGCGTACGATCCTTACAGTCATGAAAGGTTTAAATAGGATGTAAAAGGAATATAATATCATGTCAGATTTCACAAACAGCAGACGTTTGAATTATACAAATGAGTCACTGGTACAAAAGAAACAAATCTGTAAATATAAGTCCAGAATCAATACTCAGTACAGGAGTACAAATATGAGATTTTGAATGACTGGGCAACTGGACATGTGGCCACTGATTTAAATTCAAATTTAGACATTTATGGCTGTGTGTTGTTATTATGAGGGTGCTGCAAATTTACACTGTTATACAAGCTGTAGACTGACTACTCTACAGTCTATCAAAGTGTCTTATCTTCAGTGTTGTCCCCTTAGAGCTGTTAGACTCTATAACCAGCACTGCTCCAAGTAGACTATATATGTATGTACCATATATAGACAAATACACAGTGGACTATATACACACACACGTAAGCACTAATACACTTACTTACAGTAAGCAGTATTTTACATTGTGCAATATTTTCCCCTACCCATGTGCAATAAATTCTTAAAAGTTTTAGCATTTTTTAGCATTTAGCATTTGTATTGTATATATATTGTTGTCTATTGTTGTACTGAGTGCCTTGCTATCCCTTGCTGCTGTAACACGGTGAATTTCCCCACTGTGGGACTAATAAAGGACCATCTCATCTCATCTCATCTCATCTCGAACCATGACAGGGGTCGCAAATCTGATGGCACCCCTCGAATCCTGACCGATTCCGATCTTCTTTGATATCCCACACGACCACGTTCCCGTTTGAAAAAAAACCTCCCCTCGGCCCAATACGGTGGCCCCGTCCGGGACGTAGCCTAAAACCCAGGCCCTCTTGGCCATGACTCGCGTTTGTTCCTGAATCAATCCTGTGACTTTTGACTCACCCCCGGTTCAGACCAGTCAGACTAACAGCAGCTTTAATGGATTTATCATCGGACGGAGTCGGGGTCCGGACCCACCGTGCTGCCGAACGTGGTCCCTTAGGAGTCTCTCGTTAGCGAAGCCTTTATCGCAGTGGTCGCACGTGAGCGAGTCTGAAAAAAATAACGCTGTTCGTTAGCCGTCACAGCCCACAAACCGTTAATCAGTCCGGGGTGTCAATTTGCATCCCGTGCACCGCCGGTTATTAAACGAACTCAAACTGACCCTCGGGCTCAGCCTGCCTCTGGATGTGATCGAAGAACTTGGTGTTGCTGGAGAACATGCAGCCGCAGGTCGGACAGGCCACCAGGCGCTCCTGAGTGTGACTGCGCAGATGCTCCCGCAGACGGTACTTGATTTTGAAGAAGGCGTCGCATCCTGGAAGGGACCGAATCTCAAAAACAGGGAGGAAATGCGCATGGACACAGCCTGGACGGCCACAGGGGCGGCTCACTCACCTTTCCAGCTGCAGAAGAGCGCCTGCTGCTGGTCGGGGAGGGGCTGGAGCTCGGTGCAGTGCGCGTGCATGTCGACGTGACGGTAAAACCACTCCGGGTTGTTAAAGGAGCTCTGTCAACAAACAAAAAACAACAAGTGTACCCAGGTGGGCAAACCCAACGGACGAGTGTTGGTGTGTGTGTGTGTGTGTGTGTGAAGACCCCATACTAACATCGCAGTGTTCCCACTGACACACAAAGCCCTCAGAGATATCGGTGACCAGGTTGTTGCTGTGCAGATCCTGGGTGCAGCTGGGCAGCTCGGGGTGGGCCTGGAGCAGCTGAGTCCCCATGAATTTGAGCTTGCTGTGGAAGATGTGAAAGTGAGCGTGGGCGATGAGCTCGTTGGGGCTTCCCATGGCCAAGAACTCGCAGCCCTGCCACAGGCACGGGTAGTCATCTGGAAAACGGACGCGACAGTTTGTACCCGTTTTTTTTTTTTTTTTTTTTTACGTACTTTATACAATCATGCAATCATGACCATTTCAATCCCTCCTCCCTCGACGGAAAGCCGCGATTGGGGATTTTTCATCTGCACGCTGCCTGGTTTGAACATTTCCTCCCTTTGCTCCCCTTTCACGCTAAGCTCCTACTTACCGAGCTCCTCCATGGCGTCTCCGTCCCCTAGATGCTCCTTCAAATGCAAAGACATGTGATCGCTCAGCTCCTCCATGCTCCGTCCCTTATACGTGCAGGAGGCCCAGTTGCAAGCGATCACCATGGCGGAGAGATCCCTTTTTTTCGCCATGGTCTCCCTAATCCCTAAAAGAGGCAGACGAGGACCGGTGAGGAAACGCCGTCACTCATGGTTTTACTTACAAAAGGCGATCAATAATCGATAATAAAATGTAAATACAGTCCCATTATAGCACCGGGTGTCGTTTTTACTCAAAGAGCTCAAGACTAGAACAGAAGAGCGTCTGAAAAACAAGAAGAGCAAACAAAAAACAAACTGGTTGCCCTTTTTTGGCCCGGTTTTAACCCGGATTATCCTGGTCTGGTTTATGGACAGCTCCAGATTCACCAGAACTAGTCGTATTGAAGGTGTCAAAATGGCCCTGTAGGGGGTCCATGACTCCCCCTGGCTATCCTCTGTTAGGTACAGCCCAGCTTCGCATTTGTGTCGCCAGACCTGGGTACAAAGCCTGTCAGTACTCGAACCCTTACAAATAAAAAGACGAACGTACGAAATATCGCGATACTTACCCTGTATCGTCAACCGGCCACTAAATATCGCGCTACTACATTTCAGTCACTTACACAACGAATTCTTCTATTCGGTTTTTTTTAAAAAAAAAAACACAAATGGTTAAAAGGTTAAAGGCAAGAAATTCGGAATTATTACCAAAAAATACTTTAAGGATAAGGTTTTAAACAACTTACCCACTTCACTGACGTTGCTCAGGCGGGAACGGCCAGTTCAGATCAGCGCTAACCAGCTCAGTAGCCAATTTAAACCCTTAAAATCAAATTTAAACTTAAACAAAGCAAACTTTAAAGTCTGTACACTAACACATGTTTATAAAAACCGAACGCTAGTTGTTACACCTGAACGTCGGTGTAGACTGACACCGCGTCTTTGCCTCAAACTGCGAATTTTAGTGGTTGCGTCCCAAATGACTTAGTTTTTAATACAGAGTGCGCTATGTAGGCTCCAGAAGTCATTACTAGTTACCCTAAATAGTCCTCATGTGTAGGTGGAATAAAGCGATTGGAACAGCCTGTTGTTATTAACGTAGAAGACCGGCGCAAACAAAATAAAAGTCCTTCAACCCTTTATTGAGCGATAGTTCTCGTAAGATTTGTACTTTTAATTAAACACAGGTTTCGTGGTTTTAGATTTTGAGTTGCATTAGTATGTTCGTTTCGACCTAGCATCGGTAGAAAATGTACGGTTTATTATGAAGGATTTTGAAATATTATACACTTTTATAATAAAAGTCCAAAGGCAGGTGTTGAAACATAAACGTCACACATTAAACGCTAATCCTAAAGTTTTAAGTCATAAAAGCAGCAGAGCCAGAATTTAAACTCACAACCTAATCTATAATCCTAAGATACTGGAATAATGTTCAGGTTCCGAAGCTGCTACTATTTGACCCGATGTTGGGGTGTTGTGAATGCAATCATATAAAAAAACATCTCTCACATTTGTCATTGGTTGGGAGCATAATAACTGTAGTTCTTTTTAATTTGTCATATATAAAACTGTACTTTATTATACATTTCAAGGCTAGCTCGATTAGTCTACTTGGGTTGCAATACTAAAGCTGACCACAAGGTGTCCCCATTTCAGCACATTCGGAAGAGATGCGTTTTAATGCTAAAGCTAAATAAAACGAAATAATGTTTGAGTCATTTAGCATTGTGTTTTAACAACAATATACTGAATATAGGATAACTACTACGTTTATTCAATATTACACAGTGTTTATACTTAAAAATGGCCCGTTTTCTGTTATTCTTCAAGCATCAGAGCTAGTGTGAAGCATTGTTTACATGAATAAATCCTTGTATGTTATGATCTGATAGTTTAAACTCTATTATATTTCTCATTCCGTGCAAAACGAAGCCCTGTGTTTTCTGGTTTGGACAAATCTATTTAATTATTCATCACATTAGCCAAGCATGAGTGAGCTTCGAGTACAGCACACTACTAAACCCATTCAAGTAAATATGCAGGGTTTCTTTTACTTGTGTACAGGTTTTATTGTTAAAAATGGCTTCGTGTAAGCATAAGATGAACAATTACGGCATTTAACAGACGTCCTTATCCAAAGTGACCGGCAGAAATGCTTTGTAATCTTATTAGTAGACGTACACGTTTCCTCATGCTAGCAAAATAGCCTTCAGCACAAGAACACCATCTGACTAAATCCACACAGCAGGTTTGTATTCCCCATGTACACTGCTCACCAAAATCAGGGGATATTTCATGATGGCACGTTTTATTTTGAAGTACCCCCTGTTTCTTGTGAGCGGTATAAACGCATGGTGCCTTATAACGTGGTAATAAGCGGGGAAAGCTGGGTTCGACTGTATAATATACAGTTTATTCAGATTAGGACGGTCTTGTGTTTGACTTTCCTCCCTGAAATTTGAACATTCCCCTCTCATATTTTAACACCTACACTGGCTGAAGTTTTGATTAGTTATTTAAGGTTCAAACGACTCACAAAGATGGGCTATTAACAGGTACGCTAACACGCCTTAACGTGTCATGACTGGTCAGCTGTCCACGCCATTTGTTTTCTCCTCTCAATGACGGCGAATAAAGACACGACAAAGGCGGTGCTTTAGCTGCTTTAATCGTTTTATCCAAGGCAAGCGAACACCACGAGCACATCTCACATACGAACGCGTTGCAGTTTGGCATCAGGTGGCTCAGTGTACAGGCACCGTATTCTCAAACGGACAGCATAGCTCAACGATAGCACCCAGTAAAGTGTACACAGCGCGCCTGGCAGGCGGTCCAGGAGGAACGATATGCCGAAAAGGCTGCGAGTTGTCCCGTCTTGGGGCAAAGCTCAGGCAATAATGACAGTACAGTGTTTATTCCAAATGAAGACTCGAACAGAAGTCATGCTTCCACCTGTAAGAATCTTAGAACGATCGTATTTCGGAAAAAGACCTTCCTTATAGCTCTAATGACAGCAGGCAGACTCACGAATAAACGAGCCATTACATAGCATAGCATAACGCATAGTGGATCAGATGAAATGTACACAGTCTAAGTGATTTGGGAGCCAAATGCGCGCGAGGCCTTCACCAGACTTTTGCTGGAAAAAGTGTACACACTTTGTAATGCGAGTTCATTTTCGTGTCCTTGTACAGGGTTAAATAATGGAACGCGAAACCAAAGGTTTCATGTTTTGGCAGAGCTGCATTAATGATCGACATGTGCTAATAGAGGCCGTAATAGATCAGGCTCTTTGTTAGTGGCCCTCGCATCCGGGTTAGTCAGTCGGGCAGAGGAGGGAATAAATACTGGGTAGATTGTGTATGCAATGTGTATAGCAGTGAGAGGGATTTAAAGAATTAAGAGTTAAGCTGTTGAAGTGTTTCTAAAAACTAGCCCGCTTATCTCTATTTACACGATTGAACTATTTTTATTATTAGGGCTTCCATGCAATGAAGTTCCATATTTGGCTTTACCACGAAGAAAGGTTGTGTCATGGGGAGGAACTGATGGATTACACAGCGGCACCACAATTCAGGCCAAACCAAGAACGAGCCAGAAAGAAGGCTTACATGGGAGAAATTCGGCTATAACAAAAGCAAATCCTAGTACATAGCAGAGACTGCATTCGCCCAAATCTACACACACGCACACGCGCACACACACACACGCACACACACACACGCCAGTGCATTTAATCTTTTGCCTCAGCCAGTCTGTTGATAATTTCTTTACTTTTCTTGGTGACCCCACCGTCCGGGTTTAACTCCGTCTTGCTCACAGAGGTTTTTTTCTTGCCAGACTGGATTCCGCTGACCGACTTTGCTTTAACCTTACTCGCTGTTTTATTATGGCTTGTCGTCTTTTTTGGTTTTGACTGAGACACGTTCCCTTTCTCCACCTACGGCACAAAAATCAGGTCATCAAAAGTAAATACACAAATAAAAACCAAAATAAAAATAAAAACCACCCATTGATTAATGATCGATTGTATTCTGGAGCAAATAAAAGAAGTACAGTCGATTCCGGTTAATAGGACCACCGTTTAATGGGACTAGCCACTTATGCGGACCAAATCCTAAAGTACCGAAACAAATCCTATTATATACGTGTAATGTTATTCGGGTATTTGGACCAAAATTCCACTTAAACAGACCAAAGAACGTGTAAAGTATGTAATATCCGTAAAGAAACAGCCCGAGCCTTCTACTGCCACCTACAGGTCTTTGCCTAACATTTCCATTTACTACAAAAAAAAGCCACAAGTCGCCACTTAGCCACT
>JAVSBV010006383.1:0-12756 GCA_033117975.1 Parotocinclus spilosoma
GAATATGAAGAGGATCCCACAAGAACTGCTGGACAATCTGATCCTGTCCATGCCCCATCACTGTCAGTGTGTTTTGGAAGTCTTGGGTTATCATACACCCTACTGAACAGTCAATGTGTGGCACTCTCGTCCAGTTTGAAATGCTTTTGTTCACCCCATGAGTTTTTAGCAAGGGTCCAATGGCAAGATCATACAAGATCGATGTTCCTTATTGGTCTGCTGAAATATAACTGTTGGTTGAGTTTACCTGGTGAACTTGTATGATTTTGCTGGTCTTGCTGGTTCACCTGCATACCTGTGTCCAAAGTATATCACATATTGTTTTTTCTAAACTAGGGAAAGCACACGTAACTGGCTTCTCTCAAATACAATGTTGAGAGTACAAATCAATACGTCATAAATTGAAAATTTATAAATCTATTACTGAAATTCCATTTGCCTCTACAGCTTCGAGACTTGCATAAGAGCTAAACATGGTTCTCGGGTTACAGTGCAGCAATGAGCTAATCCACCAGACAAGTAACCTGGGTTTCAGTTCCTGCTGTGCCTTCCAGCCAGGTTGGGCATCACACAGATGCAGGTAACAAGGTTAATATTCTCATTATCACTTACTTCTTACATTACCACATACGTTAGCTGTAGTGCATGCTGTTGTAATAGTGCCTCTGGTGCGGAAAGTTTTACTAAACACAAAGTTTTATCACCCCTCGTGCTGCATGAGCAGATTGAATGCTGAAAAAAATTTGGCTGGAGTTGTTCACTTTAAACGCACTGACATGATGAGCTGCAGTGGTTAGGCCAGAGGTCTGGATCAGCGCAGTTGCATATTAGTTTGCATTTGACAATTTGTTTCCAGTAGTTATAGTAATAGTAACAGTGCCTGGATAAAATGGATTGCAGCTACAAACATCCACTATGAATAATAACATTTTCAGCTAAGATTCCCACAAATTAGTAAAGTCCCATTGAACCCACACTCTTGGTTTTAATCAGTCATTTGGGGTTAAGGTCTGTTTAGACATTACTGTTGACCTTAATTAGTTACATTTATCAGTCAGTGCTCTCTTAGTCATCTTCACGTCTTCTTTAACATTGTTCTTTCAAGTCATTCTTATTTATTTTGAAATTTTCCACACACCTGCATTTTATTCTCGATCACAGTTACCTTGCTTATTGGCTGCCTGGGTTACTCAAAAACAGAAATGTCTAGCATTTGTCTAGCAACAGTGTCATACTGTGTAAAACTCCATTATGTTATATAAGTATTTTCAGCATTTAGCCCCAATCAAAGTGTGGTTCCCCCGCCTCCCTCCACAGACTTAATTGTTCTAAACTGTCAACATGTCCTTCTCAAATTAAACCACAAGCAACATTCAGTATGCATGTATAAATAACCTACAGCTTTCATTCGACATATCTAAAAAGCCGGCAGCAAACAATAAACAATTTTGCAAAGGGAAAGTAGATTTATTTTGGTTTGTGGTAACCACATGATGGACTGTGAGAGCTTAGTGAGCTCAGCTTAACTGTGGGGTTAACACAGGGCATAGCAAAGAACCAGAGATACAGACAGACAAAAAGAGAAAGCTACAGAGACAGAACTAATCATTGTGGATAAACACAGAATTAATTCTGGATCAGCATGTGACGTGCCTCTGAACCTGGAGTAACGCACACGCTCCTGTTGCATGGTCACATTTTTAAAATGTGACCAGATTATGGGGTGATGCCACACACACGTGGAACAGATAATGAAGATGGCTGCTGACATTAGTAATCTGTATCCAGACCAATGTGCGCTACTGTATTACTGTTGTGTCAGGACTCAACCTGCAAAATAATCCTGATAACTGGGAAGAACCACCAGTAGACAGGCCAGAACCTAAACCTAGTCGCCTTACACATGAGCAGCATGATCTGTATTGCATGCTTAATATAAAAACAATGAGCCACAATTCATTGTGCCTTTCACAAACCCATATACATATATAACATTTGAAGAACCAGCCCATGTGTTTCCTGGTTACATAATTTAGAAATGGGAGTTAACAAACCCATCGTGAAAGAACAAATGCTCAAGGGATTTGAGAATGCATTTCATAGTGCAAAGACAAATCATTCCACAATACATTAGGAATTTAGCAGATGCCCTTATCCAGAGCGACTTACAACTGATATGCTCTTACAATTTAAGAAATGGTGGGTTAGGGGCCTTGGTTAAGGACCCAACTGTGGCAGCTTGGCAGAGGTGAGATTTGAACCCAAGACCTTCAGGTCCAGAGTCCAGGGCTACCACAGTCCCAAAAGATAACCATTTACATTTAGGTCATTTAACAGACACTCTTATCAAGAGCGACTTACAATTAATACCGTCATACAATCAAATCTATTGTGGATTAAGGGCATTGCTCAGGGACCCAACTGTGGCAGAGGTGGGATTTGAACCCTGGACCTTTTGGTCCATAGTCCAGTACCTTAACCACTAGTCCACCACACATATTATTAGTATATTAATAAACACACACTTCCTCTTTTGCTTCATATAGTGAATTAAGACAACTTTCTCTACAGTGCTAATAATACTGGGCTCTACTAAACCACAGATTTCACCAAACCCCCACACTTGGCTTGTTTTGTTTATCTGAAAAAGCGTATGACTAATAATTTCCTAAAAATAAACACCAAACAATTTGAGCTTTGTCTCATTTGCTAGAAGCCGTTCTTCACAATACTAAACCCACAAACTTCCATGTTGATTCAAGTTGCGCTTCCTCACCATTGGAGTTGCTTCCACACAGCTCTGCTTTAGATCCAGCGCTTTCCTTTGTTACAATCCTTCTGTTGCTTCCATTTTTTTTTACCTCTAAGACTGCAAATCTTGGAACATTCTTGTCCCGTCCTGCTGCTGAATCACTCACCCATATTCAGCCATATGAAGTGCTGTGATTCCCACTTAAACAAATCAGTTCCAGATTGCGTCGTAATCCTAAGCTGTCACAATAACTTATAAATCACTAAACACTCTTTTTCCCTCACAATAAAACAAGCTTCTTTCGTTTTATTATCTAAGATTGCTTCATTTGTTCTCAGGGGTTTCTTTACCAGCTTATCAGCCCCTGGTTCATCTTATGTTTCTTACTGTTGACATCACATTTTTTAAACATCTTGTAAAGTGTCTTTGGGTCAGTGAAAAGAACTCATACCAAAAATATTACTCATAACACACAAAGTCAGTTTATTATAAAAATCACATACAATGTAGTCCACAAATAAAAGATTATTACAAAACTTGTTTGCTGCTTTTAGAAACCACGTTTGATCACAACCCTAGGCATTCTTATAAACAAAAGGTTTGTTTTTATTTTTTGAAAGGCTTTGTATTTGCCATTAAAATAAAATCACTTTTGGCTGAAGGTTACATGCCTCTAACCGGTATGTACATGAGCTTATGAAATGTTTATTTGATTGATAATATGTCAAGTGTCAAGTAGGTTGTATGGAGAATTTCTGTCTACCTGTTGTCTGTGGATTGTGTAACATTTTCCACTTCTCTAACGAGCAGGGTCATCGCTCAGTTTTCAGCTATTACTATTGGCTCATGATCATCAATATACATTTGTGCAAGATCACCCAGTTTAACTTGCACATACTATGATTAATACTTCAGTAAATTCAGATCAGTTGTCATTAATCTGCTGAGATTGGCACTTTTCACGTCTGGTTCTAATTATAGTCTGACAAGTTGTAATATATTAGAGTATAATACACCTGTGTCTGGAGCAGAACACGTATACCGTTCGTACGTCACCAACACAGCATAAGACCGTAGTAGAAGGACAATACCACCTCATATATATACCAAGGATAGGAATTCATTTGTTCTGTTTCCCCAGAAGTTGTTACCCTTTCTTAGCATCAGACTGGTTTCATGTTCTACAAAGGGGAAGTTAAAGGGAAGTGTGCGGTCATACAGTGGGAAATGGTGCCCATACGTTGCAGTCTGTATGTTACAGTGTGACATATGTTAGAGTCTGTAGTACAACCTTGATGTCAGGGGATAGCCTGTGAGCCATGCAGTTGGTGTACCATTGATGCTGGCACATCTAAAAATAAGCTCCTGACCCTTGACTATGTTTCCACTCTTATAGCTGGACTGTAACCATGGCTTGTTGCTAGAAAAAAGGCAGAAAAATAACTAATGATTAGAGCACAATTAGTTCCCAGAGCTCATCTGGAATAACCAACCGACAAGGAGCAGTCGGTGTCTAAGGGAGCAGTGTGGAAGTGCACATAATTCTACAGTACAGTGCAGGTGTGAGTGATGATAATCCTATTTTCAATAATTCATATCACAATATTTTCATTTATCAGTATGAAAACGGAATATCAAGATATACAAAAATACCTCAAATGGAAAAGACTTTATAAGTAGATTCCAAAGTAGTAATAAAAAAAAAAAATCACCTTGTAAAGTTAAATCTCATGAGAATAAGTAATTTCAGTACAAACTCTTGCTCTTAGATGTTTGAGTACAGTCGAATCTGGTTAATAGGGCCACCGGTTAATGGGACCAGCCGCTTATTCGGACCAAATCCTGAAGTACAGAAACAAATCCTTTTATATATATGTGTAATATTATTCGCTTAATCGGACCAAAGAACGTGAGAAAAAGAAGCCACAAGTCACCACCTAGCGGATGCAAAGCGGATCAGCGGTTTATGGGAGGATTTTTGGGATCCCCTGGAGAATTAATGCTTTTATCAAAGGTCAGGAAATCCTAAAAGTTGTTGACAAGAGCAAAACCAGCCTAAACCAGGTGACCACGCCCACCACAGAGAACGCGTCAGATCACACTGGATAAGTTCTTCAAACGTTGACTGGAATTTAGTAAGAACTTGTTTTTTTACAGTATTATGCTTCACATGCTGAGTACCTATACATTGTGTTGTAAATCGTTTTCGAAAAACTTGTTTGCAAATTTATTTTTCAATGAACAAAGTTGGTAAGTAACAGTACCGTATTTTCCGCACCATAAGGCGCACTGTATTATTGGAAAATTTAAGGCTTTTAGGTGTGCCTAATAGTGCGGAAAATACGGTAGTTCTTGTTTGTACGTTCGCTATACGTGTAAATTTAATATGTTACATAGCACGTCCCGTCTTGTAAAATAGGACGTTTGTTTAATTGGACCAGCCGCGTCCCGATGTGGTTCGATTAACCGGAATCGACTGTATTTTCTCTGTTATTTTTCACTACTACTGAGTTTATCATCGTACCCACTGTATGAAAAATCCACATTACAGAACAGTGCTATACTTACGTATTTACTTCTGTATAAACCGTAGCTTAGAAATGTTTTCCTGCTGTAATACAAAATGTAATGCATTAGTGACACAGTACTACAGTGATACATGTACATATTAATGAAGCTGAGGCTCCACAAAACTTTTGAGGAAATAAGTTCTTTAACTTCCTTGAACCTTAAGTTTCTGAGTGAGTTTCTGATTTGTGGTTGCGTGACAGGGACTGTGATCATGATGTAAAATAACAGGGCTGACGGCACAACTGCTTGACTGTTATGGCATTTCAGCATACAGCAAAAAAACGGCAGCCAACAGGAAGTTGTAGTTGTTGTAGTTCCTGCTTCTTTGCAGGTTTTCAGTGTTAAAAAATATTTGTATTACAATATTCTTATTTCCATGTTGATTTAAAGAGGACAGTTGGAGCAGTTTGTGTGCTGGTGTACAGATGTCTGGTTTGTACAGTACAGGCAGCCCAGTAAAACAATTAGTGAGGAGAATTGATTGGAAAGTTCTATGCTTAGAAGTGTGTGTGTGTGTGTGTGTGTGTGTGTGTGTGTGTGTAAATGAGAGGGGCTCTTACATAAAACAGGCTTTTCTAGCAACATTTTAAAACTAACTTAATGCCTTATCTGGGGGCTATAGCTTTATAAAACTGAAGTAATTTTTAGAATCGGAGGAAATTACTTTTTGAACTTTTTTTATGGTCTAATTTCTGAGTTAAATTGATTCATTCTGCATACATAGCTTTACCATATTTAGATAAATGACAATGGATGGTTAAATGGATAGTTCATGTTGAAAAGTAATAGGGCTTTTTTTTTGTTTGTTTTTTTTTTCTTTTCAACAGTGAGATTTAATGCTTTTGCCAGAGCCTCTCACATGTGTATGTAATACCAGCATCCTGTGGCCGTTGGATAGGAGGATGAAAACAAACTGTAACAACTGATGAGTTCACATCTAAAATTGAGTGTAGTATTGTACATGTCTTATAGTGGAAAGTGAGCATTGCTGTGTCTAAACCATTCATACCAACACAACACACCACCACATTAGTGTCACTGCGTTGCTGCTGAGAATGATCCTTAAGCCAAATAGTACCTGATCTGTGCTGGTTCTGTGATGGTCCAGATCAATGGGGGACTTACAACATACATACTTCTCATATTTTGTAAGTCCTACTGCCACCACTAATGCTTGCAATCCCAGTGCTTAAGAAGGTAACAGAGCTGCTTTCAAAATCAGTGTTAAATGTGGATAACTTTTAACCCAGATGTTTAACTTTTTGTTAATGAACTAAATGTGGTTTATTAAAATGCATCGTAAAAGACCTACTCATTCTGATGTTTGGTTGATGAAATCAGTAATATTCTGTAGTAAGAACAAAAGTCATCTGTGGTTTCTGTGCTGCAAATGGACCTTAAAATATGCTTTCTGTTTACTCATTTGCCTATTGTGCATTAAACATGTTAACTTCAAATGAATGTATCATGTATTGCTAGTAGTCTACTTAACAACTTGATAATTACAACAGTATCAGCATGTACATGTCTTTTTCACCCCAATTCTTTCCCAAAGGTGTAAATTTTTAGCCCAAATCCTGGTACTATACAAGCATTACTCTTTATTACACCCATATTTTAGCAAACGTCTTTGCTTTGTTAGTTTTACTTTGTCATGTCCAATGTGTTTAGGTGCCAGAATGTGTATGTGATGGAATGCCTGTGTTTGTAAAAGTGTGTCTGTGTGGCACTGCAGTTGATAAAAGATTGTTACACATGGCCGAGTGCACTGTGTGACTGATGCAGGTCTTAAAACATTGTTAGGCTGTCTAAAACAGCCATTTTTATAAACATTGGGTAGGGGTTATGAGCACAGCACATAGATACTGACTATTAGCCAGAAGATCCAGGGTTTAAATCCCAGCACTGCCAAGCTTCTGTGCCTTTGAGAAGGGTTCTTTGTATTATATAAGAGAATGTTAATTAACTCTAGATAAGGGACGTCTGCTAAATGCTATAACTGTAAATAGTCTGTTTACTGCACTAGTTGAACATTGTCAAAATTGCAACAACAGGAAAAAAGAAAACAATCTGTATTTAAACAAACGCTTTTTTATATTTTTTGTCTATAATTGTACTATAATTGTAACATCAAAACTATTACATGATAAATTGATATCATCATATCTTTTAATTGAAACACGTTATACACATTGTTTATACATAGAAATATAATATTTAAAATTATATAAATGTATTTTAAATAGTGCTGGAACAAGGGGGAAAAATCTTTGCTAAAACAGACATTTTTACACACACAACTTTTCCCCATTAAAAAAAAAAAAATTCCCCATAAGAAGTAGTGTAAATAGGATTAATCCCTTCCATTTTACACATGTGTACACATACACATTCGAATGTAATTTATAGTTTAAAAGAATTAATAAAGCAAAGAAATGTAATAAAACAAAAATCTACAAATACATGACTTTATCGAAATACATAGACATAAACTTTAAAAATAAACAATAACCAAAAGGATGAGTTTGATTGATTGATTGATTGATTTTTTTATTTATTTATTTATTTATTTTTCTAATTACAATTGACCTCTGGGTACAGCTGGTGTTTCATATGGGTTTACTCCAGCTTCTTCAGTTTCCTCCCACATGTTTTAAAGACGTGTGTTAGGTTAATTGGTTGCTCAATAATAAAACTGACAGAGTACGAATGTGTCTGACTAGTTTTGAGGTAGCCCATGCCCCTGTCCTGAATAGACATCGATACTAATGTGTGACGTTAAACAAACAAGCGAAGCTAAATCACTTTGCAAAAGTGGTCATGCATTTAAATTGTAATAAAATGTAGTAGGAAAGTAATGCCAAAGCAAAAGCAGACTGTATCACTTAACCACTGAAAAACATCACTACTGATCCTATTGCTGTAATCTGAGCCTAAGGACCCTGAAATTTAAACCTGTTGTTTTTTTTTTTTTTACCTTTGCTGTGCACTGTGCCTTAACATGCTATACTTGATTTACATTTACACTAATCATATATCTTTTTTTTTTTTTTGCTCTGTTTTTATTGGTAACTGATTGATCAGTTGCATAAGATTTTTAAAATTAATTAATTTTTTTTAGAAATTACCTTGTCCACTTTACCCTTTTGTACTTCTTTTTCTTATACGTGCTTTTCTCTTTGTCTTTTTTTTTGTCTTTGCATGTAGCGGTTTACCAATGAAGACCACCTTGCTGTCCACAAACATAAGCACGAGATGACTCTAAAATTCGGACCTGCCAGGACGGACTCTGTCATTATTGCAGGTATTGTTTTACATTGATCAATAAAACTTTTGCAATTGGCTTTTGGATTGGCTAACAGTAGTGCATCTACTGCCATCTATAGCTTTTTAATCTTTGTACCTGGAACCAGTACATCTCTATTGCCATTTCAGTTAAGTGATATCTTTTCAGATTGTTGAGCAGCCCTAACAAACTGAGTCATCGTTTAAAGATAATCAAATACTTTTGGCTTTAGTTTGGAACCATATTTATATTTCCTTTGACGTGAATGGGCTTAGTTTCAATTTGTTATGCAAAACAAGGAGCTTCATGCAAAGTGACAACGTACATTGTACAAGTGTTACGTACATTTCAGTACTAATGAAGGTGTCGTTTTTTTTTTTATGTTTGTTCCAGTGATTGGTGGTCAGCTGCTTGAAATTTCTCACCTGATAGACAGTAAACCATTTTAGAATAAGCAGCAGTGTTCCATATTGAATGTGGTGTGAACCACGCTATAATAACACCATTACGTCAAGCAGAGGATCAAATAAACGCTACAAACAAAATTTATACAAGGGTTTGGTAGACAAGTGGTGTGTCCTCAAATTAATGGAATTGTGTCTGAGTGATTGAAATAAATTATAGTAACATAATAATATTTTAAACAGTTTCCAGGTTTCAAATAGCAAAAATTCTGAATTCTTTCCGTTTGACAAGTTGAAGAAAAAATGTAGAGCAGATATTTAAAATGTTTTTTAGTAATTAAAGTAATTAAACTTACTATCTATCAGGAAACTATCAGGGTTCACTGTTGGCTTCTGAAAACGTCTTTTCACATGCGGTGTTTAGCAATCTGCAGTGTCATGCTGATGGGAAATCCAGCTAGAATCAGAGTTCAAGAATGTAATGCAGCTGTCCAAGGCAGAGTTTGTTTGGAGGGTGTGAGTGACATAAGCAACGTGGGGAGCCATTAACTGAAACGAAAATAGTACCAATATTCGCGTATCAATGCTCATCATGAGAGAATTGTTTGATGTTATTGTCGTCAGTGAATTAATGTTTATGTGCAGCCATAATTGTATACCATTATATATCACTGAACTCTATTCTTGGTCATTTGCTTTGAATTACATTACATAATATGCTCAGCACTTTTCCCTCTGGCCAAAAGGGAAATTTTATTTGTAGGCATTTACTACATAATGAGACATGTTTTCCCCTCGTTCCTCCAGACCAGACGCCGACTCCCACTCGTTTCCTGAAGAATTGTGAAGAGGTGGGTCTGTTCAACGAGCTGGCCATGCCCTTCGAGCAGGAGTTCCGTAAGGCCCAGGAAGATGACGACAAGAGAGCCAAAAATCCTGTGAGATGTGGGACTGGGTGGAGGATTTTACTTACTGAGGCAGAGTTGATTCCAAGCACGAGTATCCCTACTGCCTGCAGCCAGAATTAGGGATTTATTGCTTGTGGACAGCTGTTTACCAAAGTCTCTCACCGTCTCACCTCGTCTCTCCCTCTCTCTCTGCAGTTGCCTGCTCCTGGCTCTTCCGCTGTTGACATGAGTCTGCAAACACCATCAGACTTGGTCCGAGTAAAGGAAGAGGAGCCTGTTGACGTTGACATTGACTCGACCCCTCCCTCTAGTCCTGACTCTGTCTCCAGCAAGTCAGATGGCAACAATGAACCCTTGCCCAGGGGAATGGTAGAGTACAACATATACATATGCACACGTGCTGTTGGGTTTGCAATTAATTATGTTTCAAGTTTTAATAATTAATAAGAAATATATTGAATACTGGAAAATAGTATTTGTTTTAGCTACCTGATCTGTTATGTAAATACAATATTTTATAGTATTATTAAATATTACATAGAATTAAATCTAAAAATTAAAATCTTCCAGAAATCTTGTTTATTGAACTGCATTGTCACTTCATATCCCACCTATGCCTTACGTATTTGATTTAATAAGAAATCCGTCATAATTTACTTACAACAATTTTGCTAAAAAAATCATAATCTCAGGTTTTCACTCAGCGCTGTTACGCTTACATATTCTCACTTCTGAAAAAAACACGTCACATGATCAGTAGGAAGTTTTCTTTCTTTCATTTATATCTTGTGAAGATCATGGAAAATCCTAAAATCAGTTCTCCTGTGTATTTGATAATATTGTAACAATGATTGGCCGATCCTGTTTTGCTATCTGTTGCCCAATGTGTTTAGATGTTAGTTGTTTATTGTAAATATACAATTCTTTTTAGTAAATCATTAGATTGTGCTCAGTGGCCTAACGTTGTTAATATGGATGTAATATGGTTACATTTGATGCATTTACCAGTTCTGTACTCCACTAAAATGTATTTTAAACTTTGAATGTCAAACTTTTTGGCATCCAAAACAAAATTATGCGACAGATCACCGTTACAGACTATGACTTGACCCTACCCTCATGGAACCCTCTTAACATGTATATTTCACCTCAAGCTCACCTAAGTATTTGGGAACTTCTAAGCAGTCATCCTGGACTTCCTGTTTCGCTAAAGTATAAATATGTGGTGACGCATAGGCTCGGTTCCCTTTGTCAACAGGGAAACAAAAATTTTGCTGGCCTTCCAATCAGTCAGTGGAAAGCAATAATGGCTACAAACCTGAAAATTCCCATCAGACTACCCATATTTACTGGCACAATAATCAAAAAGCTTAAACACAATGTGAAAAAGAGAATGGTTGTATTTGCAGAACGTTTTTTTTTTTTCCCCAAGAAATGTAAATGTTTGAACCCAAGATTCAAAACTAGGTTTTTTAAAACTATCCCTTTTAATGGTTTATTTACTAATAAGTAGCTGAGTGCGGGGAACGTAACATTTCTAGGTTGTTGTATGATGTTCTATATTACCGGTAGAATAGAACAGAATAGCGAGAGTTAATTTGTGTACTGTTTTATCTTTCAGGAATCTCCATCTAAGCCAGCATTGAGTTCGGCTTCCATCTCTACTATTGTCAGGCCTGGCTCTCTTCCTCTGCATCTTGGATACGACCCCTTGCATCCCACTATGCCTTCACCCACATCAGTTATCACACAAGCCCCCCCATCTACCCGTACACTAGGGTAAGCACTTTACCTTTTGTGCGTTTGTCTTCATATCTATGTCTTTAGCTACAGTTATCTTTGCTTCTTTTTGTTTTGTTCAGGGAGCAAAATGTCCATTTGATGTGTTTAATTTATGTTTTGTCTGCCTTTGTATGCTTTGATTGCTCAAACCTTGCTTCTTTCCATCATAGTTCCACTTTGTATGCATGAAAAACCGGGATTTCCAGCTCAAACGGATGCATGTTGTGATTTGGTGGCCATGGTACATCCTGTTAACCAATCCCAGTTACTTTAAAAAAGACTGATACTGTGGTTATTAATAGGCATAGTCATGCAGCAAAGCTTCGAATGACATTTAGTGGTGATCAGGATGCCAACGGCATAACAAAGAGAGGTTTATCAGTAGTCCGTGCTCTGCTTGGTGAGAATAACAACTCATTCAATGCACAGCAGAGGGAAATGGAGCTCTGTTTAAACAAGCCATATATCATGCCAATTATAAGCTGTATATTTTATTAATAAAATGAGTGGTATTTTTTTTAAATGTCTTGTTAACTGCAAACTATATTCATGGATTTGATATTAAACAAAAAGTATTTTTTGAATTATAGATCCGCATTAATGCTCACCCAAATATTTGTCTGCCACTGCAGTCTTTCTGGTGTATATAAAATCCTGAAAGGTTATTGAATCCAAAATTAATGAATGTCTGTGTTATAGACCTTACTAGTGATGTATGTTGTGACTTTACTTTAGAATCATATCTGAATTTTTGTATAATGTTGTTGTTGTTATTATTATTATTGTGGTTGTGATATCATTAAATACATAGAACATACTGGCAACCATGATGCAACTGTAGACTCTTTACATGATTTGGCCCAGACTTTTGGGGGATAAGGACCATAGTCCTTACAGTCGGTCTTACAGTAGCAGATTGGCGATGCTAATACAATGCTGAAATCTCATGTATATTACGGAATATATTACTCTGCCGCTGTGTGTGTCTGTGTGTGTCTGTGTGTGTCTGTGTGTGTCTGTGTGTGTCTGTGTGTGTCTGTGTGTGTCTGTGTG
>JAVSBV010006394.1:0-12756 GCA_033117975.1 Parotocinclus spilosoma
TTCCTCTCTCATAAAGCATCTCTCTCTCTCTCGCTAATTTATTTATTTATATATATATATATATATATATATGCATACATATAGGTAAGAAAAATGTGCATGTTTGTTAATTTAGTGTTGTTAAATCTATCTTGTTATTAACCTTATGGACAGCCATCTGATAAAAGTAATAGCGTGAGACATGATTGTGATTTTATTTTTCCATTATGCAATTTATTTTGTTTAGAAATCACTATATAAAGTGATAGCATCAAGAGTAGAAAGTATAAGCTTCAATGGAATGCCTCTATTATTTATAATTCATTAAGGACGAAAAACAAAGTTTGTTTTTGCAGGTACTTTTTCTTTCTAAATGTATCAGCTGTAATCACACACGTTGTGCTTCGTATCATAACGCTGGTTACACTGGAGGTTGTGTGTTTGTAATTGAATCTGCTATCGCACAGTAAGAAGCACAGCCGAGCTGTGTAAGGCCTTGTTTCATATCGTTTACAATTCCATTCTCTTTAGGCTAATAGCACTTTGTATTTGTGTTGTGCAGAATGCTGGGGGAAGTGATTAAGGGATCCTTTTGGACATGGACCATAATTACTGATGCCTTGCATGAGAAAATTCTGAAGTTTATTTTAGTGGTGTTAAAAGAATTATCCACTTCACAATATTTCAGTGTGTTTATTTTGACAGTGCAAGTATTTGTACTACATTTGTAGATTCAATGCTAGTACTTTTTATTACACTGCTCCCTGACCAGGAGTATTTATTGCCCAGGAAGATCCGTAAATGCACCCTTTCGTGTTAGCATCTCGTAAACTTACAATAGTACATGTACATAAACCAGCAGCAGTAATTAAGTGTTCGGTTCAATGTGGCTCTGATTGTTACAGAAATTAAACCAACTGTACAAAACTGTACTAAATACATCATTTTGGCAGTTTGCTGAACTTAATTCTGCTCAATATTAATGTAGTGCTTTATAAAAAGCAGTAAACTATACTGCTCACAATAATTAGGGGATACTTCAAAATGAAATCTCCCATAAAAAATATCCTCTACTGTTTGTGAGTAATATCTGTGGTGCTACTGGTAATGTTATGACAAGGCTGTGAAAATGTGGAGTAGGTCAAATGTTAAAAGCACCTCAATAACCGGTCATAACTGCTCCATCACTGGATATGTTGAGCTTGGTAAAAAGTCCTGGTTGGTTTACCAAAGCATCAGATGGAAGCTCCACATCAGTCGAGCAAATATGATTGGATCCAAATTGTAATCATTAAACTAGTGGTTCTCAAACTTTTTCTGCAGTGCCTGCTTTGGTATTTGTAGATTTGATATTATTTTGTGCAAATATTTTCCAGCCCTCCCACTCCCACAACAAAAAAAACCATCCTTCTCTTTGGCTTACAGCCTTTTATTGAACAAACCTAAATAAATTGACAAATCACTTTACAGTGGAATTATTACCTAATTTACCTTGTTGTGTCCCGTCCAACCAACCCACCTCCTGCCCTGCAATATTGCTTAGTAAATTCATGAACTGTTGCTTTGAACCCAGCAATCTGTACTCTAGAGGTTAAGTGCACAGCTTTACATTTCACTTGTGTACATAAATATTAATATAGAAATGTTGGCTTGCTGTAAACTTGGCATACAGTTATATCTCAGAAATGTGTAAATGACTACAGGTGTGGCCTGATTATACCCAGGGTCTAGACACCAGAGTGTATAAAAATGCCTCACAGCCCTATGAATAGGCTCACAGATGCAACTTTTGGGGTATGTACCTCTTGGAACGGAACCTATTTGCCTATAAGTGCCCAATCGAATCACCTCTTGTATCCAGGCAAGAGGCAGCCTAACAGCTGTCCCTAATAAACATATTTTGTCATTACATTCACATAATAAGTGTCTTTCCATTCTTAAAGCTTCTTGACGAATGTCATAGTCAAGTACATAATGAATGTACTTGGTAGTAAATGTTTGTCAATTCCATAACAGTTTTTTTTTTTATTTTTTATTGTGAGATATTTTTGAGGCCTCACTTTCCATTATATCAGTATAAAGGTGTATAAAAGAAAACAAAATAGGGTGTCGTATTCAAAATAATAGCATTGCAACTGTATTGCCTGCGAGGCACAAAACTATTTGCATTTGATTTCTAGCTTACTGACCAAACGGGGACAGCCAAAGGGCTGGAGTGTGGCCATGAGGCCATAAAATCCCCAGGTCTTCTAGAGTATGGTGTTATTTTAAAAACGATGAGGAGATTTTAAGAATGTTATCTAGTTGATCAAGTTTATCTAGTACAGGTTTCGTAGGTTTTGAATCGTCATGTCTGGGTTGCTGCATTTAATGAGAAATATCTTACTATTTCTATCTAATGTGAAGGAACAGAGTGATTAATGAGAAGTTTAATAATGAGGACGTTATTCAGGGAGTTAAGTTTTGGATTCAGCTAGTCTATTTTGTTATCCTTAGTGATTGAGCACTCTATATTGCATTCGGTGGACGAAGGTTCAGTTTAGAGATAAGAACTTGCCATTTATTTCACATAAAATGTTTATAATGGTGGTATCTTTCTGAGGAATTAAACAGTAAAGGCAATGAAGAGAGTTTGTTGGCAGACAAATAAGACTAGAAGACTTTTAGACAGGGATAAGGGTGTTCTTGTAGTAACTTGAAAGTATCTTATGAAATATTCATCCTTACTAAGCTCTTCTTTATATAGCACCTTATTGTCTTTTTTGATAAGAGGCAGTGATGGATGCTGCATGATTAATTCCAAACAACAGCACATTTTAAACATTTGCAGATCCTTTTTTAAGCATGACTTGCGTTGAATGGATTTATTTGCATATTTATACCACAAACACAGTCGCTTTTGACTGAGGGCATTTGCCTGGAAGCGATGTTTATTAATAACCCGTCATTTGAAAATCCATCGTTTCTCCCAGGGGCAAATATTTACAAATCATTTATCTGTCTGAACTCCTTCACTGTTCCTTGCAGTTGGTAGGATTGCAAATATTATGCCATGTTTTAATCTGTGCTTTCTGTCACGCTGGTTGGTAGAACTGAAAGAGATGTGCTTGTTGAGCTTTAATGAACGATAACGAGTCGCGTTATATCTGCTTTATAGAGTATGAAGACGTCAGCTTATCAGCATGGGTGAATAGGGAACGTTTCCAAGGTTACCTGCAGATTGACGGCTTCACGCTCTACGAGCTGGGCGAGACGGGTAACTTCCTGCATCACAAAACGCACACCGGCAGGCTTAATTACTACAAACAAGAAAACAAATAAGCAAACATAAAGGACACGACTCTACATGCACCTACTCAAGAGCATAATTCAGTAGAGTACTGTGCAAAAGTTTTAAACCACTATTAGACCATGACCATGTATAATAATTTGTGTATTTTTTACATTTACATTTATGGAATTTAGCAGACGCCCTTATCCAGAGCGACTTACATCTTATACAGTCTTACAATCCAAGCAATTGTGGGCTAAGGACCTTGCTCAAGGGCCCAACTGAGGCAGCTTGGCAGAGGTGGGATTTGAAACCTTGACCTTTTGGTCCAGAGGCCAGTACCTTAACCACTAGGCTACCACAGTCCCTTTTATTAAAGTCTTAACCTACAGCCAGAAAATACAAGAGGATTTGTATGTAGTGTTAAAAAACAATGAGTACAATGGCAAGGGTCGTTTTTTGAAGGGTAGCAGCTCACAAACCACTTTTCAACATACAAGTGCAGGATACTTTTTTTATTTTGTGAAGTTTTATTTTTTTTTATTTGTGGATCTACTTTCTTTGTTTTTAAATAAGGAACCTGAGAAATCATTGTGGTCTTTACACCTAAAGCAACAAATATAATGGTGGCCAAAGACTTTTGCACAATACAGTACACTGGGTTTCTGGAGAAGTACAGGTAGCTCCTCTGTGAAGATAGCCCTTAAAGGAATCAAATTAGACACTACATGTTACGCTTATTTTAGTTCTTAGGTTGCCAGGATGCATCACAGAGACTCAAACCCACATATCCATGCTGGTGGACTTTTGAAATACCACACTGTCACTGCAGTAGCCCTAGAGAGCCTGAAGTAATGAAACACTCAGAATTACAGCTGATATCTTTGACTAAGAGGATTGGATGTGTGGTGTTTTTCTTCTTTGTTCCAGGCAAGTTGGTGGTAATTGCAATCATTGATGAGAAGGATCCAACAGAAGACAGTGCGAGGTACCATCTGGCGTTTTTAGTTACTAAATATTTTTTTCAATACCTCATACTTACAAACAGAAGCAGTGTCGAGGCAAAAAACAATCGCACTGATGCACTTTGTTTTAGTTATGCATCTCGTGGGAATTAAATAGGCCATGTTTACCGCTTGTGTTGAAATCCAGTTGAGCTTATTTAAATTCTCTTTCTGTCTTTTCCTCAGGTTAAAGGGTCTCATACAGAGAGTTTCGACTGAGTACAGAGAAGACTTCAATAGGTAATAAATAAAGTGAGAAGGCACTGCTCTCGCAGCACACTGTGCATTTCCTAAATTGGAGCGAACGAAAACGAGCGTAAAAAGTTAAAAGCTTTATGACAGCTTGTCTCAGCTTTCCATTTTAGAAAGCCTCCTATTTCCAGGTTCTTGTTTTCACGCATTTTGATCTTGTAAGGAGATACATAAATTACAAATGAAACCATAAGGTGGCCATGTGTGTATTAATTAGAGCTGGGCAAATAAAAAAATTGATTAGCCAACTCTCTGGGCAAGTCAGTGTTCTAATCTGTCCGGTCTCATTAGTTGCTTGAAAATGTAATTAAATAGGCTAAAAATGTATAGGGTGTAATTGAAGTCAAATGTATGATGTGCTAGTTCACAAATTAAGTGCATTAATAGAGTTAATTAAGGAGGTAATTGAGTGCTAGCTAGTAATGGCAATTATTGAGTGCAGTAAAAAAGTGCGTTCCTCCATAATTACTCAGATTGTCACTATTTTACAGACTATACTCTAGACTTTTGATCAGGTTAAGATCTCCTCTACAGTACTGTGCAAAAGTCTTAGGCCACCATTAAGTTTGTTGTTTTAGCAGTGGTATAATGACAATGTTCAGTGAGGAAAATAAGTATTTGATACACTGCCAGTTTAGTGGTCTGCAATTTTTATCTTGGGTACACTTCAACTGTAAGAGACAGAATCTAAAAAAAATCCAGAAAATCACATTGTATGTATTAATTTGCGTTTTAAATAATTAATAATATTTTATAATAATGTATGATAATTATTTGATCATCTAATAACCAGCAAGAATTCTGGCTCTGTCTTGTTACATTTTCTTATTTCCTTATTTCTTATTTACATTTCCTATTCTGTGCTGTATTAATTGCACCTGTATGAACTCATTACCTGTATAAAACACACATGCACATACACTCAATCAGTCACACTCCAACCTCTTCATCATGCCCATGACCAAAGAGCTCTCTAATGACACCAGGGGCAAAACTGTAGACCTGTACAAGGCTGGGATGGGCTACAGGACAATAGCTAACAGCTTGAAGAAACCAGATGACTGTCAGTCTTGCTCGGTCTTTGGATCTTACCTCGTGGGGTAAGGATGATTCTGAGAACCGGCAGGAATCAGCCCAGAACTGTCTCAAAGATGAGCGTTAGTTAACACCCTACGCCGTCATGGATTCAAATTCTGCAGGGCACGCAATGTCCCCCTGCTCACACAAGCAAATGTCCAGGCCTGTTTGTAGTTTGCCAATGACAATCTGGATGATCCATAGGAGGCATGGGAGAAGGTGATGTGGTCAGATGAGACCAAAATAGAGCTTTTTGGTATGAACAGGGACAGGACGGCTGCACCGTATTGAAGGGACGATGGATGGGGTCATGTATTGCAAAATTTTGGAAAACAACCTCATTCTCTCAGTAAGAGCATTGAAGATGGGTCGTGGCTGGGTCTTCCAGCATGACAATGACCCGAAACACACAGCCAGGGCAACTATGGAATGACTTCGCAAGTCGCAGTTCAAGGTCCTGGAGTGGCCTAGCCAGTCTCCAGACATGAACTCAATAGCTAGGACAGTGGAAAAAAAGTTTGGGAATCCCTGATTTACTTTACATCATATTTTTCACTGGACTGTTCAGCAGTAGCAGGACAGAATTTGCTGGAAAGTTGACATCTAATGTCAGTGTCAGATTAAAAGTCAGTAAGCTCTTCAGTCAAACCCGAGTGTCAATTCAAAGCCAGGATTAAGTCATGGCTCCTTTTAGCTGTTGCTCCAAATGCCATCTTTCCCCCCCTAAGCAATATGGAGGCTCTGGAGAATATTCCTGGAGAGCACAGGATGCAAATGTAAGCAAGTCTTGGACATTTCATCACATGTCTAAGTAGGGGTCAATTTTTCAACAGTGGCAGTGACTCCACATTCTGGCCACTCCTCTTTCTGATATGGCCAATATAGTTAGTCAGATACCTGGTCCAGCTGGAAGGCAGTGGCGGGCTAGCACATTGAGCCTCTTTTAGCCATGACATTCATTCATTCATTCATATCTTCCACTTAATCCACATGGGAGTCGTGGGCCAGCCGGTGCCCACCCGACCCTGTTCCTGCAACCCTAACTAGGATTAAACTTATATGAAAATCAATGACTGAATTAATGTAGTCATGATGAATGATTTCATGCCCTTTTTTTTTTTTTTTTTTTTTTTGCTTATGTGTAAATTCTTTGACATTTTTTTTCTTACATTTTTTTTTTTAGGAATTTCCAGTTTGGTCACATGGACGGTAATGACTACATCAACAGCCTTATCATGGGGTGAGTGTTCCTTTTGCTCTTATTCATCAACTCCCACACCCCCTGTGGTATTTTCTTTGTTTTAAAGACTTCTTTTAAGGTTTGAGCACATGGTCACACAGTTGCAGTTGGAACTAGGAATTCACTGATACTGAATTTCATGAGGCCGTAAGATAATAGATTATTAGCACATTATTGTGGTCAATATTGATGTTACATAAACACAATTCAACCTTTATGTATTACAAGAGGTTTATATTATAATCCATATTTAAACTGCAGTTAAAACTGGATCAGCAATACAAGAGTTAAATCAGCACAAGTTGCACTTAGGGGGAAAATATTTTTATTATATATTATTTTCTAACCTTTCTTTAAGTAGGTAAGAATATTTATTAGTCTTGAAATGGTCCAGGCAGCAACAAGAACATTTAAGAATATAATGAATCTGGCTATAAAGACTGCATGCATTCAACAACATCAGATTTTTTGCCAAAAGAAAAAAAATAATAATTCTATGTAAATATGTAATACCTATTGGTTGTACTATAGTGTAAAATTCATTTGATGGATGACAATTAACGGAAAAATCCATACAATGGAATATTGGCTGCTGATCCATCGTGCATCAGTGGATGAAACCCTTTGAAATTACCTGCATTCTTACAACAGTTACTCATAAAATTAAGTTTAAGCTTCGCCAAAGTCATAGGAATAGAAAATCACCTTCTGCTTCCTATAAATAACATACTAATTAGTTTTTAGGTCACTGTTGGACACGTAAGGTATATGGAATAGTATCTTTCAACACACAGCACATTAAGTCAAATTTATTTTTTATTTATTTTTACAATGGTGCTTTGAAACAACGCGCACACACACAGCACAGAGACACAGACCAGGGTTATTATCGTTAACGAAAGCGAACAAAACAACGAAAACTATAATTGGAAAAAAAACATTTCCGTTAACTGAAATAAATAAAAAAGATAATTAAAAGAAAAAAACGATAACTAACTAAAACTGTATGATGTGTTTACAAAACGAACTAAAACGTACTGAAATTATAGATAAAATACCCTTGGTTTTCGTGTTTGTCAATTTATTTATAAGCCTTAAGAACTGATGTGAATTTTTTTTTTTTTCCGACAGTTTTATGTTACCTGTCGGCACTTTACGGCACCACATAATGCCTAATGGCCCTGTTTGTTTACAGTCTGTTGGGAGAAAGCGGCAGAGTCTTATATAGGATTTATTTCAATATGACTAAAAATGATAAAATCAAGTGTCTTGTAGTGGAAACGGGTGATAAAATATGTGGAATACTTCTCAAGGGGAAAAACCCCACGAATTTTAAAGTCCATTTGAGAAGCTCGCACAAGAGGGCTAATTGTGAGTATCTTGATAAGCTCTGAGTAGCTCCCCCGAAAGAGAAGCTACATCCCGGCTAGGTAGCACCGGCTAACCCTCGACCACGCTGCTGGTTAGTTAATACTATATATTTATTATACTATACTATTCTATACTATACTATATATTTATTATATTATATATATTATATTATTTCCATGTATGTGCTTAGTTGATATTGAATATTTTCCGCAGCAGTATTACACACATTTTACACTTAAGGCTGCTATCTTGTGGACTATTAAAGATTTTGTGGACAGTTTGTTGTTTATCAGTCATTAAATAAATGTTTTAAATTGTATCTTTTAAGTTTTTATTACACAATACCTAAACCATTTTGGGTCCTGCACCTGAAAAATAACCGAATGAAATCGGTATGAAAAAACTAATACTAAAACTAACGAAAACTAAACTAAAACTAAGCTTTAAAATTATAATAATAACTAATAAAAACGAGCAAACCCAACCTAAAAACTAATTAAAACTAACTGAATTTGAGAGAAAAAAGTTCAAACGAAATAAAACTAAACTATCATGACAAATCCAAAACTATTATAACCTTGACACAGACACACACTTTTACAGACAAAAATGCAGAATTTTTTTTGTAAAAGTGTGTGTCTGTCTGTGTGTGTCTGTCTGTGTGTGTCTGTCTGTGTCTGTCTGTCTGTGTCTGTCTGTCTGTGTCTGTCTGTCTGTGTGTGTCTGTGTGTCTGTGTGTCTGTGTGTGTGTGTGTGTGTCTGTGTGTCTGTATACCGCATGTGATGCTATTTTGACATACAGCCATAACAATAAAATCACTGACACATCAAATACATTAACAGCGCGGTGTTCTGCTGGAAAACCTCGGCTCCTGCCGGTTAATGTGCATCTGCCTAAACATTGTTGTGTACCAGGTGCACCCCTACATGAGATCAGTAATGGGCAGTGGTCTCTTTCAGCAGTAGTGTGCCCAGCCCGCAGTTTCCCAGATCTTAATCAGATTATCTGTGGGACTTCCAGGACAAACAGATCTGTCCTACCATTGTACTCTTTACATTGTAAGGCCTTGGCTGTGATTCTCTGTGCTAAAGAGAAAACCAGTGAGGTGCCTGCAAACAAAAAAAGCACACTGTAGTGCATAGCAGCTTTGCAAAGTGGAAAATTCTCTATTGAAATGTGATTCGCTTTGTGATAATTACAAACGAAAAGATGTTTCAGCCACAGAAAACAGCTCTTTAGATTTTTGGCAGAAAGAAAAGAGATTTTTTTTTAAGTTGTGGTCAGCACAACTTAACCAGAACAAACCGTTAACTTCAGCCACTTCCAACAAGGGGTTTAAATAGCAGAGCATGTGATTAAGGAAATGCAGGACAGGTGAGAGGAATACATATGATCACCAGAAGCTCATAGAAAGGTATGATTTAATTAATTTGGTGTAAGGTGATAATCTCAGCTCTTTAACTCACTTTTTCCTGTCGTAATGATCTGATAAAATCAATCATCCTTGATATTATTGCAAGTCGCAAGCCTTTGTAGTGACAATTGATCTCTCTCTCTTTTAGAATGCAGCAAAGCGAGCACAGGAATGTCTCTGGCTTAGCCCCAGAACGAAGTTTAAACTAATATTTTGTTATTTGGATATGCAGTGCAGTGTAGCATTACTGAAATGTGTTCATGTTTGTCGCTTCACCCACGGGTCGATAAAACCTGGCCTTTTTGAGCTTTATATAAATCTCAAAGCAGCTTCTCCTATACTTTAATTGGTAAGAATTGTATTATTGTTGTTATTATTATTTTATTGACACCTGGTATATGGATAAATGTTGATTTAGATATATAACGTTCATAAAGTGAAATGCTTATACTAGTGAGCACTCATAGAGCAGGTATACTGAATCGCAATACACTTTTTTTTTTTTTTTTTTTTTTTTTTCTCCAGCTGCAGGAAATAATCTCAAAGGAATCTAGTTGCGATCTTGCAAACAAAATCCCGAGTCTGTGACTAAACTGCAACGTATGGGCTGTTAAAAAAAAATGGAAGGAGCAAATGCGGTTGTTAAACAGACATGAAATCAAGTGTCAAAATCTCACAATTAAAACGTAAATAATTAACAGTAGGCAAAGTGCGAAGGGTAATCAAACGACTGTTTGTTTTGGTCGCTTTCTGGAGTTATTAAACAAGCGAACTGCAATTATGTTCATGTGAGGCATCAATACAAATATTTTAATGATATGCCAATGACTAATATTCTTATTAAAAACAGATGTACTATCCATTCAGGTTTCATTTTTTTTGCCAGAACATGTCTTTACCACAAAGGCTTGCCAAGGGTGAGGTAAACAACACTGGGATCTGTCTTAAATTATGAAACCATAAATACGAGACAGTTATCACAGGTGCACTAGAGAAGAGACTGCTGCTGTTTGTGAAACCCCAGAAGTTTAGCAAACTCAAACCAAGCCACCTGGCAGCAGCAACAGTCCCACAAGTGACATTTTGTAACAGCCTGACGTGTGAACTGAGCTTTAACTGAACCTCCTGACTGTTTGTGGCATGCTTGTACACACACTGTTCCACCATGTAAGGCTGTTTGATTGATAGAGAGGTGTTCTTTATTAAGCGACCCTCATCTCCTTGGGGTCTCCTTAGGAGACCATGAAGTATGGCTTTGCAAAACTTAAAGATTATTCAATCCTGGGACTTGGCTAGGCCAAATTGGGTGGTCAGCGTACAGTAACCTGCTCTTTTTTGGATCAGCCAGCGTGATCCAAAGCTTTATTGCCTTTTTGAAGTGAACAGGACCCCATGAAATTAGAGTTGAGGGGATATTTCAAAATGATTATGAAGATGCATTTGACTTTATTTCATTAAATGAGATCATCAGAAAAGCAAATGAAAAGTCAGAAAATTGTATGATTACGCAAATGAGATACCAAACTCAATTATGGTGATTGAGTATTAAGTGATAAATTGAATTGATGCATGTTAAACTGGACCAGAGTGCCCCCACGTTGTGTTCAGTGGGGTGTATGGTCACCCAAGAGTGCCAACTCACTACTCATCTCATTCCATTCACAGATGCTTTACCAAGGATTTTTACATGCATTAAAAACAAATTGCAAAATGAATGGGACAACGAACTACACAATAAACTGCACGAAATTGAACCGAAAGTTGGAAAAAACTATACAAAAACGAACGGTCGGAAAAAACAAACGGTCGTTACCAAATGCCGAATTGGACATGGCGCACTTACACACAAGCACCTCCTCACCGGGGGAAAAGGCACCAACCTGCCAAGCATGTGGAACCACGCTCTTAATTAAACATATCCTTACAGAATGCAAAAACTTTGAGACATCACCAGAGAAAATACTGACCTTTTTTACATCACATTAACCTGAAATACCTTATGTAAACCGTTTAAAACGATATAAATGACGCAACCTATGTACCGCCATGAAAACAAATAAACAGACAAACATCACAGGAACTGGGGACAATAATAGGTCTTAGAAGGCCATGCACAGGACCTTATTTTTAAATCTTTAAAGTAGGATTTTTTTTTTTCTCAGCCGCTGTGAATGATGTAACTGTGCCATGTTTGGTCTGGACGTACTGTGTAGTGTGTAGTGTGTAGTGACTGGTGATATTTTAAAATTATATTTGTACACTGTAACAGATCATTGTATTGAAAATGCAAAAGAAAAAAAGGCCCATAGTGACGCTCAGGCTTTACTGAGGCGGTCCCCTAATCAGAATTCACGTGGATTAGGTCACTTGAATAGCACACAGTGTTCTAAATAAAGAACAAATTTAGTTCTCGGGTGGAGCTCAGCAGGGTCCTCCCAGATTAGTCCCTAGAACTGTTTGATTCCAAAGTGCCTTGTGCAGCTTATTTCTTCTGTGTTTTATTTCTCACTTATTCCCAATGAAACCTGAGGACCTAGGATAACCCAAGTTCCTGTTGCTCATCGCTTCTGAATACCCACTAATTTCCACGCAACTCACTAAACACTAGTGTCTGGGCTTCATGCTTTGATACTCCTGCGTGCAGAGATCGTGTCCTAACTTGACCCAATACCACGTCAGACCAGCACAGAATCCTGTGTAGAGCTGAGGCATACTGGGACATGCTGTGCCAAGGACAGAGGGAATGGATTCATGAATAATTTCTTGTATAATAATAATACTTGCATTGGTCAATTCTTAAGACAATCATAGTGAAAACATCTCAATCTGGGCCAGAGAGCGAAGATGAATACACATTGTTAGGACAAATGAACTGAGCTGAAGATACTTGGGATTTTTAAGTGTTAGACAATAGGGGTGCTGAAAAAAATCGATTCTTTTAAAGGATCACGATTCCTAGTCCTGGCGATTCGAAATCGATTCGAAATGCCCCAAAATCGCTTTGAAAATGCGTTTTAAGGTTGTTGTTTTTTTGCCGCTCCTACTCCCGAGCGTACTGCACATCGCATTATGTATCCACTCGGCCACCGTACAGCAAGCTTGTTAGCCAGCTCCCGTTTTCTGAATGGAGTCCGTTAGCATGGAGCA
>JAVSBV010006404.1:0-12755 GCA_033117975.1 Parotocinclus spilosoma
AACATTACACGTATATAATAGGATTTGTTTCGGTACTTTAGGATTTGGTCCGAATAAGCGGCTGGTCCCATTAACCGTTGGTCCTATTAACCGGAATCGACTGTATTTATGTTTTAGTTTTACGCTTAAAACGTGGCATGTTAATGGTTCAAAACATTTAAAAAAGGTGTTTTTTATAGTTATTGGGTGGTGCAGTGGCTCTGTTTGCCTCAGGCAGGTTAGTTTCTAGACTACCGGTACTGGTCACACTGGGGCACATACAGAATTTAGAGGGGCACAGCCATACCCCTCTGTTAGCTAATCAGGCCTAGGGGCACAACTGGGCATAAACAATAAGTCTGTTAAACGTGGATTAGATAAGAAAATTAAAGTGGTCATTACTCTGCACTGACAGATGAACACTGATGTAAGTTTACTGATGACATTAGATTTGTTTACGTCCTGAGTGATGGACTGGCGTTCTGTCCGGGCCACATGTCCACTTGCGCCCCTTGAAAGGCCCAGTCTTTCTCATGACCAGGATAAAACAGGGGTAAAACAAGAACAATATATATTTGTATAATTGAAATGTTTTCTGCTACAATTGTTGAAAATTAATTCAAATTGAATCTACATATTCAATTTCCTAACTGAACTGAAGGCTAACTCAAATCAAACGTCAAACTTCAACAAAATGTAAACTACAACAACAGTGGTAGAAAAAACGTTTAATTTGAATCAAAAAGCAAATCTCACAACGTAAGCCTTTAAGTTTAAACCAGAAATGTGTTTACACTCAAAGTTCTACAAGAATGCATTGCAAAAAAAATCCGATGAAACTGATTTGTACGTAAATTATTTTATTTTTACTGGGTAAAGCCACAGATTCTTCTCCTAATGATGTCAAAACTGGCAGCGTATTTTTTACAAATGTGAGGTCCGCCGTACAAATCTATTTTTACAGGAATTATAAAGGGATTATTAAGGGATCAAATGGAATCGAAAATTGTAAAACCTGGAAAATTCGAGTTCCAAGTTAAGAGTTATACGGCTATGAATAATAACAAAACCTACAAAAATGATTCATTTGTGGCAAATGATTTTGTTTCAGTTAAAAAGAATTGACCGATACAAAGCATTAAACATCACCGTTACAACATCAAAGTTCCCTCGTGTTATTAATAAATAGCATTTTTTTTAAAAAAAGGTTCCTGCTGTGTTTGCAAAGTGACGGAAATCCAGGAATCCACCAACGCTCTAGGGTTCTGTGGAAATAAAAAAGGTACATCATTATTTATCCATTTCAGTTCTATTTTAGGCTTTCAACCTTGAGTTAGCTGCCCAAACCAGAAAGCTGGGAGAAGCATAGGAACACGTTCAACTCCAAAACTAAATATAACCACAAAACCACATGGTGAAAAAAAAACAACAACCCATGGTCACAAGCAGAAGTCTGATACTTCCCAAGTCTGGGTTGTGCAACATCTGTATTTTCACTTCATCTATTCCTAAAACTTTCTTAAATCCTCATTAAAAACGTGTAGCTAAGACAAACATAGAATAGATTTCATTCCCTTGGGTGTAGATGCCACTTTCTTTGACCTGCTCCATGACCGTATCTCCTTCGCCCTGACTCAGACTTCCTGTTGACGTAAAGGACGGAAATCTTGAAGCCACGGGACAAAACAGACAGGATATACGTCCAGGGTTAGAAATACCTCACATGCATTTGTCTGAATTCAAACATAATCGGCTTGCATTATCGGCTTGTTGGACATCTAATCCCAAAAGCAGGGTGATAAATATGGAATTGGAGCCCTCTTGTTACAATAAGAGCTTCCAGTGAATAGGCTTTTCACAAGAGTGAAGCTACTGAGGTTAGGTTCTGGCGATGGGAGTAGGTTCTGGTGTTGAGGACAACATGGCCTCCACACCAAACTGGCAATTTTCTTACAAACCGGATTTCAAAAAAGTTGGGACACTAAACAAATTGTGAATAAAAACTGAATGAAATGATGTGGAGGCGCCAACATCTAATATTTTATTCAGAATAGAACACAAATCACAGATCAAAAGCTTAAACTGAGAGAATGTATCATTTTAAGGGGGAAATATGTTGTTTCCAAATTTCATGGCGTCAACAAATCCCCCAAAAAAGCTTTTTATACCCAATCATGTTGTCAATTGACCTAATTAGTGTTAATTGGTCTTCCAGCTGTTCGTTATATGCTCAATTTCCTTTTTCCAGCCAGTTATTGCTACTTGTCCCAACTTTTTTGGGATTTGTTGACACTGTGAAATAAAATGTTACATTCACTCAGAACTTTTGATCTGTCATATATTGTAAGATTGGGCTACCTTTTTGATATCTTTGTAACTCTGTGAAGACGTACTCTCTGTTCTAATGCCTTGTCTGTCCTTGAGTAGCCTAGCTCATCCTAAGCAAAGCTTGCACAAACAACTCTATATGTGGGCAATGGAGTGTCCTGCTCATGGACAAGCTCCTGTTTCTCACGCGGTGTCAGCGTATAAAAACTTTGTGTAATGTTCTATTTTCTGAGCACTGTGAATAAACCAAAAATGATTTTACTCTTGTGGTTGTCCGCATTGCTCCCGAGCTCGTAGTGCAACTTCCATCGACACAGAGGGTTGATAGGTCGAGGTCGAGATTGAACATCCTAACATATATGTTCTATTACGAATTAAATATTGACATTTGCCATTTCCACATCATTGCATTCAGTTGTTATTCACAATTTGTTTAGTATAAAAACTTTTTTGGAATCCGCTTTGTATACATCATGGCAAATTTATCTGTAACAAGGGGGGCAGCTGGCATCAAAGTGCAGCTAGCACATGATATTTCTATCAAGCTATGGTCTGTAGTCAAATAGGATGTATCAGTCATCTATTTTCATGCTTTTACAGCACCAAATGTTTTTTAAATAAATTACCTGTTAGGAGACCTGCCTTGCGCTCCCGTGCGAGCCACCGTCCTCACGACTGCCGTTACAGAGTAACCGGTGATTTCCCCCTTCGGTACGTAGCCTGGTCGTGGGTTTCACTTTCTATTTTCTGTACTCTGGGGAGCCTTTTGTTCCACCTTTTGTGTTACCCCTCACCCTTTCGACATAGTTCGCCCCCCCGTCCCGCATCTTTGGGTCCTCTCTCCAGTTCCGTAACATTACCCACACGTTCTGTTAGCTCCTTAGCCATCAGTTTGGACTAACCAGCTTTATTTTGCTCACCTTTACCTTCTGTATATTCTTTAATCTTATGCCACACTTCTGTGACAATCAAGTACATTAAACTGTGTAAATGGGTAACTAAATGGTTGACTCTGGGGTTTCCCTTACAATATCTCACTGTCACAATCTACCCTGATGGCTGGCAGCAGTTTTTTTGCCTCATACCATGCCATCCTTTGCCTCTTTAAATAAATACCCAGCACAATAATTTTCAGTGTCTGAATGTGAGTCTGATTTAAATTAAATATTGAGATTTAATTCACCTCTGTTCTCTCTCTCATCATTGCCATTTGA
This sequence comes from Parotocinclus spilosoma, assembly GCA_033117975.1. Classification (NCBI taxonomy): domain Eukaryota; kingdom Metazoa; phylum Chordata; class Actinopteri; order Siluriformes; family Loricariidae; genus Parotocinclus; species Parotocinclus spilosoma. The sequence continues at coordinate 3,522 of JAVSBV010006404.1, forward strand.
AATGTCACATTGTTTACCCTTCGATTCCATCTCATCAATATTCCAGAGCATGGCCAGCACTTTGCTATGGGCACACTCTCAGTGTCATTGTTATTGTAAATAAAAAGAACTATAACAGTGACATCGCCCGAATTGTGTAGACATTTTAACTACACAGTGAGCTTCAAACATACTAGTGGACTAAATTATAGCTCATGGTGTCTCAGAAATGCTTTGTGATTACAGTGATCAAAACAGCCCAGCCCATGCTGCCACCTACTCTTATCACCTGCTAATTGCCCTCAAATTCCATTATTATATTGCATATAATTAAAAAGACTAGCTTTAGATAAATTCTGCCCATGTATGTAAAACAAAAAATGAGTTTATTGTAAGTTGTCCACTTAGTCAAAACATGAGATAAAATGGGCAATAAATTTGTTTGTTGTAAATCTGTTAAGACAAAAGTTTTAGTACTATACATTTCTTTGGTTTTACAGTGATGTTTGCATTCTGGCAGATTATATATCTATAGGTTTAGTTGTAGTCTAGATAATTCTAATTAATAAAAATTATGTTTATTTGTATTGCATTTTAATGTTAATGTTTAGGGTCTACATAGTAATTCATTTTATTTTCTATAAGCACAAATACTATTTTTTTGTGTTCAGCTGAAATTCAGATAAAGAATATTTGTTTCTGATTTCAATTAGCATATGATCTTTTCACTTGTAAGTTTGTCTCTGAAGTTCTATCTATATAAATCCTTTTTTTTTTTTTTTTTTTTTTAACAGTTTAACAATATCTGCCCACAGTTATTCCCTAACAAAGTTGGATCCTTCCCAAGTTGTCAAATTATATTATACATCTTTGTTTGCATTTATATAATCTCTCCTATAATCTATATTTTCTGGCTTCGTAGCATTTACCACTTGTCTTTTACCCTCTTCTGCACCACAGAATATTCTACTCTACCTCTAAATAAGGCTTGCTACACTTCAATCTGTCTGACTACCTTTCTATTCTCACCATCTGGTTCCCAAAGACCCCCTTCTAACCAATAGCGGTGTTATATTACACAATGTCTATTATTATTACAAAATATATTGGCCCAAAAAACATCCCTGTTGGAGAGTTTTCCACATTTTCCACATCTTAATACCGGCCCTCTACTTTTTAGGACTATTCCCCTTATCTTTTTCTCCCTAACTAAGTTCAGCCTCAACTGTAGTACTCCATCCTAAGCCATCCTAAACCCTTTTCCCATATTGCTCATCTCCTCTATTGGGCTGGTATTTCTCAAATATCTCAATTTCATAAGCTTCACTTCTCAATGTCTCCTAATTCAAATTCAAAATATTAATAAAGTAAAACTTGTTTCTTTAAAAAAAAAAACCTTTCATTCACACACATGCACATTAACACATGCTACTTCACCATATTATCAAATCAATTTTCTAAAACGCTCTAGTTCTTTTACTTGGAATTTCAGGTCTATTAGCACTCTTGCCAGCTAAGTTACAGTCTCTATCTCATTAGAAAACACATAATTAGTGTAAACATAAAATGCTTATCCTTTTTAGATGCCCAACTTCTGTGGTTGCCCAGGAGGACATCCCTTTAGGCTTGGCCGGAGTGCTACTTGAAACCCTCTTGTCCTTGCCCGGTGTCACACACACGCTGCTCAGACGACCACACCCAGCCGGCCACACATTCTTTATTACCTTCCTTCTAAATACACACACCTGGCTTCCATTAGTTCCATTAGGCATATATTCACTACCTGCACTTCAGTTTGTTGCCAAGTCTTGTGGCTCATACACCATTTCTAAGTGTTCTTTTCCCATACATCAGCTTGACTGTTGATCCAACTGTGTCTTAGTCTCACTCTTTGCATATGATCCTAGACTGTTTTTTGACTGATATTCTGCCTGCTGATTTGTGAATAAATCTGTGTTTCTGTACGCTGCATTGGGGTCCGACATTTTTCTCCTCATGTGGTACAGTAGACTTAGCTGCACATGGATCCAGCAGCAGCAGAAAAGCCGACTAAACCTTCCACACCCCATTCCTCAGGACCCAACTCGCGAAGTTCCGTGGTCACCTCAGCCAGGTAGTATAAGCTGTGCGCACCCTCATGTCTACCCAGCAAGCGCTGCGATCTGAACTTTCTACTGTGGAACGGCTCTCATTCACGTGTCACAGCTATACCGGTCCGGTCTCACTCTGTTCAGTTCCGCTCCCAGCCAGCCCACCCGAGCAGATGCCGCCGTATCGCCCTATAATGTCGCCATTCCGAAGAAGTATGATGGTAATCCAGATCAGTGTAAGGAATTCCTACGCGAATGCAATCATGCCATTAAACACTTTACGCAGTCCCTGCCAGACTCGATTACGGCACAGCTTGTGCTTCTCATGGGTCCTGCTTTAGAATGGGTCATGGCCATTTGGTCCCAGCAGGGTGTAGATTCCAAGGATTATGATTGCTTCCTGAGCGCCTTCCGAGCGATGTTTCAGCCCCCCTGCAGTGGTCTCGCCACCTCAGAAAAGCTTCTGGCGTTGCATTAAAGGACACGCACGGCTACTGAGTATGCACTACATTTCCGTACTCTGGCTGCCCAGAGCAGCTGGAATGAGGCGTCCCGTCTTCACACTGCAGGAAGACCTGCAGACTGAGCTTGCTGGCTGTGAAGCCAATCTCCCTATCCATCTAGATGGATCAACTTCTGCCCTCGCCACTGGCGTCTCATATGGTAGTGGACTTGTGACCCTCACCTGAACCCATGGAGCTGGCCCATACCCATCTATCCGCCCATGAGCATCATTATTGAACACCAAGGCAGATGTGCTCTCACGCTACATTGAACCCTCATCAGGGACTCCTAAGACCCCTGAACCCATTCTTCCTGCCTCTTGCTTCCTCGGCACTATTCATTGAGACCCTGAGCATAATTGGACCAAGAACTCTCTTGGGCCCACATCTCTTCCTGCTCCAGCTTCTGGCATCTTAATCCACCCTGCTGATACCACAGTGCCCCTTGTCTCACTTGGCCCTGGACTTCGTGACAACCTTCCCCCTTTCCAGTGTTACCCCATCATCCTTACCATCGTGGACCGCTTCTCCAGAGCCATCAGGTTTATCCCACTGTCTGGGTGACCTTTATGGAGAAGGTAGGGGTTGCCGTCAGCTTCATCTTGGGCTACCACCCCCAGTCCAATGTTCAGAGTGAGAGAGTGAGCCAGGAGGTAGCCAAATTCTTGAGGGTATAATGCTGTGCAAACCCATCCAACTGGGCCTGCTCCCTTCCATGGCCCCAAACTCCCACGGCCACTCCTTGACAGAGCTCATGCCCTTCCAGTGAATCCTTGGTTTCTAGCTACCAGCCATGGATGACTGTTCAGGAGGAGCTAATCCGTTTGGAGCCAGGTCCAGCAGCACATCACCCACGCCCTTTCCGCAGTTGCCAACGATTGTTGGCAGAGCAAGGAAAAGGTCTTCCAACCAGGCCACCGGGTCTGTTGTTGCCCAGATATATCAGGACATTTAAAATAGTTAAATTTCTCAACCAGGTTACTTATTGTTTATCCTTGCATACTCAACATGTCTTTCATGTTTCCCTCTTCAGGCCCTGGGTCCCTGGTCCTCTGGCAGATTCGCCCTCCCTTGGGCCACCACCCATGGAAGTTGATGGTTCCCTCACCTACATGGTGCGATTTCTGCTAGCCCTCCAAGGCTTGGGCCGTGCCTCCAATACCTGGTGAACTAAGAGAGGTATGGTCCAGAGGAATGCTGTTGGCTGGGCGCAAGGAATGTCCTGGACCACCCCGACTGGTTGCCCCAGCAATGCCTCCTCATGACGCCAACCCGTTGGACCCACCTTCCTTGCCTGGCACAGGTCCTTTGGGGAAAACTGTCACACACATGGACTGCGCAAGTAACCACCGCTAGCCTGCCACATGTTTTTTTTATCACCTTCCTCCTGATTTCGCACCTGGTTTCTAATATAGCTGAACCCCTTGGACCACTTAGAAACACAATCCTGCTTCACTCCTTCTTCTTCATTGATGCTGCCAAAATATACTATACCATCAAATGTTTGTCAGGACAGTGTTTGGCTTGGGCAGAGGTGCGGCAACCTAGCTTCTGAAGCTTCAAGATCAGCTTCCTAGGATTCTCTGATTTTGTGACCATGCTTTAAGGTGATATCAAGGTGGTCTTTATTCATCCTAATCTTCATTGGTATGCTGCCAGCCAGTTACTATGCCTTCATGTACAACGTGGTCTGTGGCTGACTAGTGATTGGCATTCTGGATCCTTGCAGCTGATGCCAAGTGAGGTGAAGTAGTGTTTGTGACGGGACTCTGATCCTGTTCCCCGTTGTGAGTGTTTTTTGGCTATTTCACCCAAGTCCTAAAGCAAGCATCTTGTTCCCTGACTACTAAAAGAGTAGATCCAGATTCAGTGACTCTCTGCAGCCCTCTCCTCAGCTTGCACAGGCAGAACTAACATCAGTTTAGCACAATAAATGTATTTGCTGAGGTAAATGCTTGTATTTCAGGCTGCCTGGTAATTTTCTTGCACACTGTCCTGTCAATCCAAAAGAATTGGGTTATCTATAGTAGTGATAATACAAATGAAACCTGTAATCACCTATACCCTGGACAGTAAGGGTTAGTCAACATAACCTACAACACATCTCGTCCAACACACCACCTAAAGGTTTGCACCAATCACCATCAGACTTATTGTTAGCAGGCATAATCCACCCTCCTCACTAGTAGGGGCAGGCTTCTTCAAGATATTCAAGAAAATGTAATATCTATTACCTTAGATCAGCAAAAAATTTAAGCCACTCAATTCACTTGCCTTCACTTCACCTTCACCAACAAGTTATTTAAATTTTATCCTTATTTAGCTGCAGAAAATGTTGACACATCCAGTCAATTTCACCTAGATATCGAAGTATGATGTGGATAAATTAATGAGGGTCAGAAACTAAGAACATGTACAATTGTGTGCCGTCCGCATACTGATGAAAGGAAATATTGTATTTGTTAATTATTCCATTACTGCGACAAGGAATCTACAAAGAATTAGAAAATAGACCAGATAATTGTTTTAAACATTTAGTAGGTAGAGGCTGAAAGCGCAGCTGAAATTATTAAGACATAAGATGACTGTAACCAGTGCAAAGGCTGACAAATTACTTACTGCCATGTTGTGAGTCACATGTACAACAGGCAGAAGGCCGCTACTAACAATGCCTTCTCTAATGTTACATATTATTCTACCAAAAAAATCTTCTAATTTTTAAAGTCTCTATTGTGGTTTGAGAGAAACAGTTAACTGGTCTGTCTATTTTAGGATTAACTTTATTGCTATTGATAAGGCTAGAGGAATACTTTGGCTCTGCAGTCTTAAGGTAATTAAGCTGTTTAAGGGATTTTTTGAATATATCATAATAAATAGTAAGCTTAGCATGTCCCAATTTTTATTCAGCATGTCTGCATTCTCTCTTCAGCCTAATTATAGTGGTAGACTTTTTTTCCATGGGGCTTAATTAAAGCATCGAAGACATTTCGTTTTTAGTGGAGACAGAATGTTAATGCAATTACTAATTCTGGTGGTGAAATTTTCAACTAGGCTATCCTAGTTACCCTAAGAAACAGAGAAGGGCAAGAAACAGATCTGAGAAATTAGTTTTAAAATCATCTCGATATAGCAACTTGTTAATTACTTTCCTGCACACTTTAAATTTGGTAAGCATAGTCATCTGATATCTTCAACATCAAGGACAGCAGACATCTAGATGTTTAGCAAATCAGATATAACCAAATCTAAAATATGTTTATGAGTAGTGCTAGATATATGCTGAGTTAGGTAAATGCAAGGCATTTAATAGCATAGCTGTTATGTTAGTAATGTAGAATTAAGTAGGCTTATTACTCTTCATGAACTTTTTATTAACTGCTCAGAGTGCAACAGGTTATCTCCATCCCAGGTTAACGCTCACGCCTTTCTCTCTCACATTACCCTCATCTGCATTATCATAGTGCCCTCTACTGGTGAGGCATATATCAGTATATTGCAAAGAATATTGTATAACATTTAGAACAACGTTGAGCATATACGTGCAACTGTAAATAATTAACATTTTAACCTTTTGAAAAACATTAGCTTTTGTTTCTTTCAAACCCCCAAATTAACATAAGCTGAAATGCATCTTGTAAGTAAATAATAACGTACATACTTTATGCATAATTTAGGCGAATCATTTTTAAGTAACTTCAAATGAGCAGCTAGCATTGTCATAATTATTTAAAATAATATGTACTAACTGTTTTAACTAAAGAAGTGGATTTAAATGTAAAATGTATAAGCACTTTTGTTTGAATCAGATTAGTTCATAGTCCTTAGTCCATGCTGGTAGTTTGTGTGCTGTTAGTGGAGCAGTAAGTTTTGATAAAGTCTCAATGATGCCAATGTTATCCTCAGCAATACCATCTTGTGGTGGTTTCTCTGCTCTCTTTGGACAGAGAGAAAGGTGAAAGGCATTCCATCTCTTCCCATCACTCAAGATGAAGGTACTGAGTCCAGTTTGTTGTTGAACATTTATGGGCTCAGTGTACTGTCTCTATCCTTTTCAACCATGAAAAGGCTTGTGGATATGCAGCGCCAGCTGCAGGTTTTGTGGTTTAAGCACCTCTATTTTTGTCAGTGTAACTCTTACTTTTGGCTTGCTGCAGAGCTATTCTGGATCTCTGGATGTTCTCGTATTGTCCTATTTGGTTTTTTTATAGTAGTATGTGGAAGTGAAGTATGAGAAGTGCTGTAGTTTTGGAGCATTGTAGTTACTGTAGGTTTCCATGGTCCTTGGGCACTCTGTTAAATCTTTCAACACATTCATTTGCTTATGGATGATACACACTTGTCCTTATGTGTTTGATTCCTCTTTCTTTCAGGAAGTCTGCAAAATCAAAAAAAGTAAACTGTGGACCATTCTCAGTAATAGCACCGTCATGTGCGAAGACAGATGACAGGAAAGTCAGTTTGTGTTAGTTGCATTTAGGTTAAATGCTACTTCAGGCCATTTGCTAAAGTAGTAGACAAAAGTAATGGCAAATCTGCAGTCATAAAGTCTATGTTCAAAAGGAGTGACAATGTCAACAGGAACATGCTGAAAAGGGACTTCTGTTGGCTGTTATAGGGCAGGTGACACTTCAGCTGACTGGCAAACTGTGCAGAAAGAGAGGACTGTGTAAACTGGATGGTTCATGTTTGGCTACCAGTAAAGTTATCTTAGGCGTTGGTCTTACTATTCCTTGGTGACCCTTGTGCGTGAGATGTACTGTGCGCTTATGAAGTGACTTAGCGGTGACTAGACGCGCACCACAAAAGATCAGGGGACAGGCAAATAGAAGTTCATTTCTCATCAGAAAATAGGGCTGTGGCATAGTAGGAAGAGAATTTTTGACTAAATAACTTCTCTAAACTACTTAAAGTAGTTTAAGTTTAGGACAATTCTCAGACTTACATTTAAAGTCAGCAGGTGGTAGTGCAGATAGAGTTGGGGAGGTGTCAGCTATCTCAACAGGTAAGTTCAGTTTGGGTTCTGTAATTGAAATGTCTTCTAGGGGAACACATGAGAGGTAATCTGCAATTTTACATTTTGGTTCCCAGGACAGTACTCCATGTCGTACTGCAAACACATCAGCCTAGCTGACCATCTCGCAATTCTCATTCCTGCTCTTTTAATACAAGTTGAGTTAAGTTAAGTTGAGTAGCCTAGTCAGAGCTTGATGATCAGTTCGGAGTGTGAATCTGCATCACCAAATGTTCGTTCCCCATCTGTACACAGCCCAAACACAAGCTAAGGCCTCTTTTACCATAGCGGAGTATTTCCTCTCAGCAGGTGCTAGTGTACATGAAGCAAAAGCAACGATGCACTCTGCACCGTCAGCATGAATTTGTGTTAGCACAGCTCCTAAGCCATAATCAGAAGCGTCTGTTGCCGATGACTGTAGGCAGTTTAGGGTTGTACACAACAAGTGCTGGACTGTCCAGTAGCATTTGTTTCAGTTTTGTAAAGCTTTTATTTACTGTATTGTTCCAGTGTAGTTTCGGCTTGTGGCTAGTTCTAAGAAGTTGTCGTAGCATTTTAGCTAGTGTTGCGTAGCTGGCTTACTGAACCAGGAAGTTAAGCCCAGATGTGAACGAAGTGCTGGCATATCTTTTGGTGTAGGTGCTTCAGCAATGTCAGTAACTGATCTGTGCTGGGGCGCGAACCTTTTTTGAAAATGACAAGGCCCAGGAAAGTAATATGGCTCTGGCCGAATTAGCTTTTGCTGAAGCTGATTTGTAGTCCTGCATTATTTTCTTGAGGACAGCCTGTAGACAGTGATAACATTTATTTCTTGAAGCTCTGTAGACTATACTGTCATCAAGGTAATTTTGGACACTTGATAATTATTTAAGTATTGTCTGCATATTTTTTGGAAAGCAGATGGTGCAGATGCAAGGTCATGGGGAACATTTGTGAATTGGAACAAACCATCTTGCTTTATAAATGTGGTTAACTTGCGGTATTCGAGATGTAGTGGTAACTGGTGGTAAGCAGAGCTCAAGTCTATTTGACTATAATGTATAGCCAGCTCTGCAAACAGGTCCTCCACATGAGGAAGTGGGTAGCAGTCCATAATGATGCTTTTATTTGGTTCACGCAGGTCAACACTGGAGGTGCAGTGGAGGACTCATTTAGTGTTTACTAAAAAGTTTACTAAAAGTGTTTACTTTTTTGATGATGCCAGTTTGGAATAGACGGTTTAGACTTCTTTCCGTGTGCTGAGTGGTAAACTTTTGCTGTACTGGTTGCACTGTTTTGTTAACTTTGTTAACACATCCAAGTGACTGAGTTGAAGTGGAGTTAATATTGTGTACTGTACACTCTACTGTACTGTACTCTACTGTACACATGTCAGCAGGTGGCGTGGTATCACTTGCTTCGTTGTAGATCACGTTTCTCCCTATGATACTGATCTGAAGAGTTAAGTTTAATTAAGTCCAAGCTCAGTGAAGGTGATCCAGCTTCTACTATGTACAAGGTTGCCGGTATGATTCTGCCTTGTTCAAGAATGAAGGTTTTCTGCTTGTAGACCACCAAGAACAGGTACAGTGCATCCGGAAAATATTCACAGCGCTTTACTTTTTCCACATTTTGTTACGTTACAGCCTTATTCCAAATTGTATTAAATTAA
>JAVSBV010006415.1:0-12754 GCA_033117975.1 Parotocinclus spilosoma
ACCGGGTTGATACGCCTGACCACCTTGAAGGGGCCCACAAACTTGGGTGCCAGTTTGTGAGGGGTGCCCCTGACGGGAAGGTCCTTAGTAGAAAGGAGGACCCGTTGACCCGGGCGGAAGATGGGAGCGGATCGTCGCCTACGATCAGCTTGTTGTTTGGCTGCCCGCTGCGCAGCCTTGAGGAGCTGCGTGGCCCCCCGCCAGGCCGTACGGCAACGGCGCACGTGCTGTGACACCGAGGGGACCTCAATGTCGGGCTCCTGTTCGGGGAATAGGGGGGGGGATAGCCGAACTGGGCCTCGAAGGGGGATTTGCCGTGGGCCGAATGCTGCAGGGTGTTGTGAGCGAATTCTGCCCACAGCAATTTGTCGGCCCAAGAGGCGGGGCTGCCGGCCGTCAGACACCTTAGCATTTGCCCGAGGTCCTGAATGACCCGTTCGGATTGGCCGTTGGACTCGGGGTGATGACCTGATGTGAGGCTGGCTGTGGCCCCCATGGTGCGGCAGAAGGCCTGCCAGACCCGGCTGGCGAACTGGGGGCCCCGGTCGGAGACTATGTCCGTGGGGACCCCGTGGAAGCGAACCACGTGCTGCAGAATCGCTTGGGCTGTCTCCAGGGCTGAAGGGAGTTTGGCCATGGGGACGAAGCGGGCGGCCTTGGAGAAGCGATCTACAATCACCAAGACCGCGGTGAATCCCTTGGATCGGGGGAGCCCCGTAACAAAGTCCATGGCCAAGTGGGACCAGGGTCGTGACGGGACGGGAAGGGGTTGTAGGAGACCCTGAGGGCGCCCTCGACCGCTCTTGTTAGCGGCACAGACGAGGCATGACTGGACGAACGTTCTACAGTCTTTAACCATTTTGGGCCACCAGAAACGCCGCCTGACGAACTCCAGGGTCCGAGTGACCCCCGGATGGGCGACGAGTTGGGACGAGTGCCCCCACTGCAGTACCTGGTCTCGCACAGATAGAGGCACAAAGAGTTTGCCCGGGGGACCGCCCCCTGGGTCAGGCTCAGCAGCTTGGGCCCGGGTGACCGTCCTCGTTATTCCCCAGGACAGGGGGGCCAGGATCTGCCGAGAGGGCAGGATGGGCTCAGGCTGGGTCGAGGCGTCCTCAGGTTCCCAAAGGCGTGAGAGGGCGTCCGGCTTGACGTTCTTGGACCCTGGCCGGTACGACAGGGTGAACTGGAACCGACCAAAAAACAGCGACCATCGCGCTTGTCTGGCGTTCAGCCTTTTGGCCTGCTGAACGTATGCCAAGTTTTTATGGTCGGTCCACACCATGAACGGATGGCGGGAGCCCTCCAGCCAATGACGCCACTCCTCTAAGGCCAATTTGACGGCCAATAGCTCTCTATCTCCCACCGGATAATTGCGTTCTGCGGGTGTCAGCCGGTGGGAAAAGAAGGCGCACGGGTGCATACCCTTATCCGGGGGGAGTCTCTGGGACAGAATGGCTCCCACCCCTACCTCGGAGGCGTCCACCTCCACGATAAACGGCTCCTCTGGGTCGGGCAGGCGTAAGACAGGGGCGCTGGTGAGAAGCCTTCGAAGCTGGTCAAAGGATGCCTGGGCTTCGCTGGACCAACGGAAGGGAACCTTCCCGGTCAGGTCGATGAGGGGGGCAGCTACGGAGCTGAAGCTCCGGATGAACTTCCGGAAGAAGTTGGCGAAGCCCAGGAATCTCTGCACCTGACGCTTCGAGGTGGGGACCGGCCAGGACTTAACGGCCACGACCTTGGCTGGGTTCATGCGCAGCGCCCCCTGGGAGACCACAAAACCCAGGAATGAGACTTTGGACGTGTGGAAGGTGGATTTCTCCAGCTTCACGAAGAGTTGGTGTTGCAGGAGAAGCTGGAGGACTCATCGTACATGTTTGATGTGGGCCTCCGGGGTGGGGCTAAACACCAATATGCCGTCGAGGTAGACGTAGGCGTAGTGGTCCAATGCCTCCCGGAGCACCTTGTTAAGGTTGCGTTGGAAGACGGCCGGGGCGTTCATCAGGCCGAAGGGCATGACCCGATACTCGTAATGGCCACTAGGAGTGATAAAGGCCGTCTTCCACTCGTCTCCCTTTCGGACGCGGATAAGGTTATAAGCATTCCGCAGGTCCAGTTTGGTAAAGATACGGGCCCTCTGCAAAGATTCGAAGGCCGTAGCCATCAAGGGCAATGGGTCGTGGTCTTTGACGGTGATGGCGTTAAGGCCCCGGTAATCAATGCAGGGCACGGCTCGGCTGAAGACCTCTGAAGGTCGTGGTAATGCCGAGAAACTTTGGACAGGTCCTCTTGGGGTCTGCTCGTGGGGCTGGGTGCGGGAGCGTGTCCCCGAAGTAGACAAGCCGAGTCACACGCAGGAGACCACCCGTAGCTGGACCCTGAGGACCAGTCAATAGTGGGGTTATGGGTCTCAAGCCAGGAATGGCCCAGGACTGCTTGCATTTGGGGGGCCTGGGTGATGAGGAAGGCAATGTGCTCCTGGTGTTCACCCAGGGAAAGGAGAAAAGGGCAGGTCTGGTGAGTGATGGGGCCCCCTTGGAGCTGCCGTCCGTCGACTCCACATATGGCTATGGGGGTCGAAAGTGGTTCCAGGGGTAGCTCGAGGCGCCGAGCCAGCCCCATATCGAGGAAGTTGGATACCGAACCTGAATCGATACAGACCCGCAGTTTGACGGACCTGTCTTTCCAGACAAGGTACGCCTCTACGAAGAGGCCATGTCCGGGGACAGTGTGGGCGCGTGACACCGGGGCCCTTTCCTTTAGTTTGCCTTTAGTTTAACGAGCGCCCCTTCTTAGGGGCCTTGGCGGAGCTCGTGCCTAACTGGTCGTCCCAACTGCATGGGTTCGGGTGACGGGACCCGGTCAGGGGTAGGCCCGAGACGAGGCCGAGAAATGTCACGGCCGTGCGGAAAGGCGCGGTGTTCGAGTGTGGCAGCGAGGAGAGGGAGGTGGGGGGGTCGTACTTGCGAGTTCGTACTTGAGGACTTCGTTTAGACCCCGATGAAAAAGGACGGTGAGGTGAGCCTCCTCCCACCCAGTCTCGGCTGCCAAAGTGCGGAACTCGATAATGTAGTCCGCAACAGGGCGATTGTCCTGGGTAATTTCTACCAGGCGGGGTCCCGCCTGGCTTCTCCCCGAGGGGTGGAGAAAAGTCTCCTTTAGAGCGGCGGAGAAGGCCGGCTCAGTAGCAGAGTCAGGACCTTTTTGCTCCCAGACGGCGGTGGCCCACTCCAGGGTCCTCCCCGAAAGGAGGGAGACCATATACGCCACCTTAGAGCGCTCTGAAGGGAAGCGCGAGGGTTGCAGTTCGAACACAAGACCACACTGCAGAAGGAACCCTCGACACTTGTTGGGATCGCCGGAGAAGTGCTCCGGGGGCGGCATAGGGGTCTCTACTGGGGTGCTGGGAGCATGGGTGGAGGCGCTGGGGGGGTCCCAGCCACGGTAGCCTGGGCCATGCATGTGGCAAGTCGGAGCGCTTCCCAAACAGGGCGACGCAGTATGCCTCCGAAGCGCCAGGGGGCGAGCGAGTGCTCAAAAGTGCACAGTAAGTGCAGGAGGAAGGCTGCCTAAGGCAGCCTCCCAAATCGGACGACGAAGTGCGTCTCCGATGCGCCAGGGGGCGAGCGAGAGCTTGTGGCGCGAGCAACAACCGCTGAGAGCTGCGTCCCAAATAGGGTAACGCAGCCGAGCGGAGGGAAACTAGGGGAACGCGCAAACGGAGGCTAAGCCCCGGGAAACCCTGAAGATAATTCCCTAAATATATATTTATACCCCAGGGGTTCCCCCCTTACCCATCCGTCGGCATTAAATGCCCCGGGATGTCACCAGCTGACCGTAAAGGAGCGCGTAATGGCGGACAGCGATACGACGGTCCGATCGTGACGGCGAACAAAGCGTGACGATGTGGCAATGTGGCATGCTGAGACTCATGCTTAAGTAATACGCGTCCCAGGTCAACCTAATCACCTTGTCAATCCCATAATGGAATATAGCAGGATCTCATGGATCGTTTCGTAACGCTGACCTGGGACGAAGGCGGGGCAAACGGGAAGCTGCGGTGAGTCTCTTAACATTAACAAGTTGTTTCTGTTAAGCTATAGAAGTCTGCTGTCATTTAGTAATGATGTTATCCCTGGAACAAAATGAATGTTCCTTATTTTTAACATTTCAACATAAAGGGACTGCCAACATACATATATACTATGTTTTCAATTTACTCTGAAATCAACTAATCAGAATGCTCAATTAACTGTTTTACAAAAAAATCCAGATGGTCCACTTATTATGCATGAAAAAGGATGTTGTAATCTAAAATAAAAGCCATCAGCATCTAGGACACTTCAACAGTCATGACCATCTTTTGTACCCATAAGGATGTGTTAGAAGATGGGACCCGCTTATTGCTATCTCCAAAGATTTTGTATTGGGTTCAGGTCTGGTGACTAGCTAGGTCACTCCATGACCTTGAAATGGATCTTATTTGCCCTTGCTGTGTGTTCGGGTCGGCTCGGGTCATTGTCATGCTGGAAGGCTCATCTTCAATGCTCTTACTGAGGGAAGGAGGTTGTTGGCCAAAATCTCGTGATACATGACCCCATCCAGATTTCCTTCAATATGGTGCAGTCCCCTGTCCCCTTTTCCAGAAAAGCACCTGCAAAGAATGATGTTGCCACCCCCAGTCTTCACAGGTGGGGCACACTGCAATTGGAGTTCATACCAAAAATCTGTATTTTGGTCTCATCTGACCACATGACCTTCTCCCATGCAGGATTGTAATCTATGACGACATAGTGTATTACGAACGGTCATCTTTGAGTCCTTTTTTTGGGTCATTGACCAGATCCTCACATATGGTCCTGGACTGATTTCTGACCCGTCTTAGAATGGTCCTTACCCCACAAGGTGTGAGCCTTCATGGAGCCCCAAAGGAAGATTGACAGTCATATTTTGTTTCTTCCATTTTGTGTCAACAGAGCCAGAATTCTTGCTTGTTGGAAGGTGATCAAATGCTTATTTTATGCAGTAAAATGCAAATTAATTTTTACAAATCATACAGTGTGTTTTCTATATTTTTTTTTATTTGACCAATTACATAAAAATTACAAACCTCTCTATTCATTGTAGTTGGGAAAACCTGCAAAACAGTACTTAGTTTCCACACTGTAGTTCTCATTTTGAGCTGCTGCATTCTGCACCAGTTAAAGTTCATTTAGAAAGAACATCCAGAACATCCAGCAAGTAAAGCGTTACAGTAATCCAACCTCGAGGTTATAAATGCATGAAGCAGTTTCTCCCACATCCTAAAAAGAAAAGAATTTGCTATTTCTAAAAATTGCTATTTCTAACAATACTACATAACTGAAATAAAGCAATTAATGTGATGTTGTTAATGTGCTCGTCAAGGGAGATATCTGAATCAGATATGTAAAATGTCATTTAAAAAAAAAAATTTTTTTTACTGAGCGTAACACAACAGCCACCTGGATTTGGGATAGATATAGCCAAAATGTTTTGCACATAAACACCATACTTCTCTTTTGAGAGCTTGGAGCATCGATTATTCGAATAAACAAACTAGTCAGATAGTATTTAATCCAAGAACGTGCCAGTTTATTAAACATAGATAAAACAACTGTAAAAATGAGTGCATGCTAGCTCTACACCCCATCCTCCACCTTGCCCCACCTCTCTCCCCCTCATCATCATTTAAAGATACAGACACAGAAACGGCACGTCCTGAAGGAAAGGACTTTGGAAAGCTCACTTTGGGACTCAAAGTGGATATAATTCTGCACTAAGGCTGAATTTTAAGAACAGAGACTACAGGTACATTATAATATTACATATAACACATGCAATTTTTAAAAATCCTGTTTAGTAATGTATGTCTACATCAGTGGCGGATGCTTTTCTTTCAAGGAGAGGAAGCTCAAATTTCGGCCTACATCATGAAATGTGTCGGTTTATTTATACGTTATTTCTACCCTCCGTTCCTTTTCAAGAAAATTATCTGCGACCCTGTCGTAACAACAAGGTGTCTTTTCAGGGACTTGACTAGTGTCCTCTAAACTTAGAACAGAATGAAAATTACAAAAATTAAAATTAAATGCTCCCTCGGATGTTTACACCAAAAGATCACTGATTCGCTCATTTCGCTGTCAATCAAAAAGGGATTCAGTCTCAGACAGATCATCCAATCATCATGCAGAAGCTGAGCGTCCAGGCCAGCCGAGGCCAGCCCACTGCCCCATAGACCCCCAGAGACGCTGAGTGTCCGATGGGCGGGACAAAGCCCAACATTTATCCAATGGCTCGTCTCGTTTCGCTGCACTGTTTGCTTCACTATTGAACTCTGTAGACGCTCAGCGTCCTCACTGTTTAAAGCACCGTGAAGCTGTGGGAAGAGTAAGAGGAAAGCCGCGTCGTTACCAGTGATAAGAAGCTGATTCTGAAAAATCTCAAAAGTTGAGCGCGTTGTAGTGCATATTTAGTCAATGACATGTGCACCCAACAGTATATATGTGATTACTTATTTTTTTACATTTTATGGGAAGCTGAGCTTCCCTTGCAGTCTTAGAGCAATCTCCACTTTTCTATATAAATGTCATTATGACATTATGACCCCACATTTCACAATAACAGCAAGTTCGCAATTTGACACCCATACACACACTTGCACACTAAGAGCATTTTAGAAACATAAATTAACATAATATACATTATTGGCATGTGAGGAGGTGTGTGAGTGATGGCTTATAAGGTGTAAAAGTATGACAATAAGCGTATTACCTAATGTAAGTAAGTAAATGTAAGTACATATAGAAAATGCGGAATTATGTCACACCGGATTGCATTTTGAGACAACAGAGCCATATTGAGAGTGTTTTCTAAATGAGTATGTGTTATTTTTCAAAAGAAAAACAAACCAAACAAGCGAGCGCCACGCTGTAATAAGCTTAATTACAATACAAGGGACCAATATTTAGCTAAATGAATAAAAACTATAATAATAAATAGAAATTCCTTCTTATATACAATATGTGCTCTATATGCATTTCATTTCACCACATTATGCAGACTTAAGTATCCTGTGACTTTGGATTCTGAAATAGTAATTACAATAATACAGTCAAAGGCAACCAAAGAGTAAACATATTCGATGACCCTTAAAGGATGCCTGTTGTCATGACTTGCAACTATGTGTCATGTCAGCTTAACAATCTGTATAGTAGGTCTGCTCATTTTAGTTTAAAGTTATACAATTTTTAGGTTAGATGAGGACCAAGGGTAGTGTGTGTAACTTTTTCTCTGATTCAGATGGTAGATTAATTGATATGCTAAACAAGTTTTTATGCTTTTCAATCAGCAGAAGATGTTTGTGGATGTCTGTGTTTGTTATTAAGAAGTTATGGTAAACATTTTACAAAAACAGTATAATATTAAAAACATGCAGAAGTTCACACTTACATCACTGGCAGGTGATTTCAGTCCAGAGATCATTCGGATAAATTATAATCAATTAAGAACATATTTTAAGCAGAGAACTAGGGTTTGAATTTTTTGTGAATATTCCAGAGTGCAAATACAGTATATTATATGAGGTCTTAAGGGTCTTTCATTCTGCTGAAATATGTTTTTTCCATCATGGTTCAGCATTATCATGAAGTCAACAGTCAAAAAATTAACGTAGCCATTTCACTTTTGTTTTAGTGGTTTTCTGAAGCCACGGTGTTGCTAACACAGGTTAATACAATGACATATTCAATAATTACACTCCAGAGTTTGCAAGGTACATAAGTTTTAGCTTAGGTACAAAAAGGAGGAAGAAGCAGACGAAGGATGTCTTTTTACTGACATCCAGAACAAACTGTCTCTTCCAAAGAAATGCAAATGACTGTGCACCAGCATGAAACACAGAGGTTTCACATACACTTGACAATGATAAGTCACGAAAGACATGTTCTAATGAGCTGGGAACAAAAAAGGGTGAGGTGAAAGAAAACGGAAGACGTTTTAATCTTTAAAAAATCCCAGGCTGTCTGCACATTGTTAGACAAACCAAATGTCAGAGTGCAGATTATTTTTTCATGCATTTCCCCGCTAAAAAGGTTTATTCATTTAGTTCCGAATCCTGCGGTGAGTTCTAACAAGCCATCAGTGCTTTGAAGAGTTTAGCCTGTCACACTTAATATGTGGCCTTTCTGAACTCACTAAGCTGCTCACTAACGCTGCCATGTCAGTTGAGAAAGGGTTTATGTGTGGGTGCATTAAGACCTGTTAACAGAGTGCTATGATTAAAATAGAGCATGTGGTTTGTGCATAGGGAGCAGAAGAATGACAGCGCTGTGTTTAAAATGTGCAAGAGCATATTTGAACATTTATTTTATCACAGGTTTATGTGACAGGATACAGGGATATGAACAGGATCTCCTTCATGGTGCTTGGTATCAGATTAAAAATAATAATAAGTGATCTGTTGAGGAATAATTTTTAATTTATTATATACTAAGTCTAGCTTTGGTTGGTGATGCTCACAGAAGGTATAAAGTGAATTGACACAGACTTTGTTGGTATTTCACATTATGTAATAAAGTACAATTTGCAAAAGGTATTTTGGGAATTATGTTCCACCTAGGTGTTGATGGTATTTTATTACTGCTATTTGTTTATGTCTGACAAATTTGGTCTTAAACAGTTGTCAGTGATAGTAATGTGGTCATGAACATGCCATGATTGTTTCCTCTGTTAGCCTATTTGTTCTCCTAAGATTTTTCTCTAACCTTCTTTCTTCTATACTGCTCACAACAAAGTACATATATATATATTCCGCAATTGTGTGTGCAGTGTTTGTTTTTATTTTGCTAATTTGTGACATTAGATGGATAATCTGAACCATGTTAATTTTAATATATGGCAGAGAAAGCACGATTAAACACCAAATAAATAAAAAAAATATCATTTAAAAATAAATTTTAAATGATGGTTCTTATGGGAATAAATCTTTGCCTTCAGTAAATGGAACAATGTGACCAAGTAACTGGCCCAAAACCTAATAACTGGTTGTGCAACCCTTGGCAATAACCACTATTAAACATTTTCAAAAAAATACAATCTGGACATTATGGAGGAATTTTATATATTTTCCATAACTATGGCACCTCTGCCAACCTACATGGTCAGAATTGGTGGTGCATTGCTGACTTAATTTTTTTTTTTCAAATGTGCTTATGCCTTCGCAGTTGAGAAAAGCCAGTGCAGCAGCATGCATACCTTCTGCCCCTAGTGGTTGCAGTGACAATATGCACTCTGAAACAGTGCCTGTACTTTCACTCCCAAGTATGGGAGTTCAAGTATGGGAATCCATTCACCACTGACTTCAGTGGTGCTACAATGTTTGTGAGCTAATATTTGTGATCTATGCAACATTATAGCTTGTCTTTATTTATTGAGTAAAATGTTGCATATCACTTAGCATCAAAAGTATATAAAACTCTAGGTTAAGTGATTAATTTAGACGTGAATTTAGATTCAAGTGTGGCCAATCAGTGGGATTGTCACGATGAGATCCACCTGTGATCTCGTCAGACAGCCGTCACCCAGGGCACCTCCCCTTCTAGCTCCTTCATGTCTCTTCTTTCTTCCTTCTCCTCCTAGCCGGCGGCCAAAAATTAAGAACTGGATATGGGTCTGGAGGGACTATATAGTCAGCACATGTATGTTGATTTATGCAACTTGGGTTTGTTTGTTTGTTTTTTTTTGTGTTTATTCAACATGGCTATTAACATCAATTGCTATTTAAGCGACACACATACCACAAGATTAAATCGATACAAAAGGCTACATCAAGACTATTAATAAACACTTCTCACAAAATAAAGAGTTATTTCAAAATAAATACAAATAGGATCCCACAAGAACTGCTGGACAATCTGAACCTGTTCGTGCCCCATCACAGTCAGTGTGTTTTGCCAGTCTTGGGTGACCATACACCCTATCGAACAGTCTATGTGTAGCACTCTCATACAGTGTGACAGGCGTCTGCTCATCCCCATGGATATGTCACTTGCTACTCAATCACAGTAATTGAGTTTGCATCTCATTTGTGTAATCAAACAACTTTCTTTTCATTTGCTTTCCTGATGATTTTGTTTAATGAAATGGAATCAAATTCTTCATATTCATTTTGAAATATACCCTAATTTTTGAACTGTGGAAGGAAACTGGAGTACCAGGAGTAAACCCACACGGATATGGGAAGGACATGCTAACGATACACAGAAGGACTGAACCCAGGGAATTCTTGTTGTGAGTAGGCAGTGCAAGCCACCGTACCATCATCATGGTAACTTGAGTAGGTTGTTAGTACTATATACACTGCTAAAAAAACTGGGGTTAATTATTTATGGGATATTTCATGTATTATGTGAACACTATGTTTAGAAGTCAAACAAGTTTGGTTTTGTGTGCTAAATAGAGATTGATTTCTAAAGCCATGGTATTCAATGCCAGTGTCTAGTCCGAACTTCAGCAGGAAGAAGTTCCCTATAAATGGTTATTACTGTTATCTTTAAAGCAGATTGAACAAGCAGTAAAGGTTCCCTTCTCTCCAGCTGGTTAGGGGAATTTATTTTATGACTCCTCTGCTATAATGGATGAATAGCAGTGCAGCGAAACTTTCATGTTGTGTCAGACAAGTAGCCCATTTTATGGCAAACACTTTTCACACCACTGTATTTTAACGTAATTTCTAAGAATAACATAAGAAAATACAGTAATTTGTTTTCTCTGCTGAGAATTGTTGGACATCTCCAGGTAGCTGCACCATTGCAATTATACCAGAGTTAGTTCTGACCCTAAAATGTTTAATTTTTATTCACTTAATCTTAAAATCTAACAATATAAGAATGATATAATTGCAATAATACAATTAAGGTTCTTGCTTTAACATGTGATACTAACATGTGTGTGCTGATTTTATGACTGTGGTACACCAGTTTCAAAATTTCATGCAATGGCAAGAACCTTGACTGTATTATCACTTAACTGTACTCTGCTGCTACTTTGTTCTAAAATCATTGAATGATTTCCTTTATCAGGACAAGAAAATATTATAAGTGACAGCCTATAATCACAATAAAAAACACTACTGACATGAAATGCCAATGCTATTTGGATACCAATTACTGTAGTTATGAAACAATACCAACACAAAAAACAAATAACGCTGTGTAGGTATTTCCACTTACTCATAATCGCTACTAATTAACTACAGTTGGACTATTGAAGAGCCATAACACTAGTAGACAGTGGAAATCATCAAACATGAGTTTTGAAATGTGCTGTTTGGTTGTTTGCACAGGCAGCATGCTGATTATCTAGTCAACTCAGGTGTAAAACAGGGTAAAAGGTCCGCACTTGTGTTTTGTGATTTGTGAGCTTGCAACTTTGGTTACTTTGGCTTGCATGCAAATGGAAGAAATGTGTGTCCATATCTTGGATTTGTGAAAATATCAGTTGAAAATATGCTTGCAAAAATGTTAATTACACACACACACAACATTTCAACAACAACAAAATATTTTTAATCATAATTTTAGATGCTTGCATGATTTTTTTTCGCATGTACATGAAACGCGATATACAACTTCATGCTTTGAAGTAGCTTAATAGCATTTTACACATTAGACTAGTGGTCTAAGCCTTCCAAGTAATCTCTGGAATTTATTGGTGTACAGTATTTGGGACTTTCTGTAACAGTGACTCAACAGTGTGGTTTTTTTTTATTTATTTATTTTTTTTTTATTTTTTTTTTAATCTTCCTCTTCGGTGTATGTAGGAGCAAAATAACTGGGGATACTTGTCCAGGCAAGTTAGTCACAATTCCAGTTGATTGGATCTTTGTAAGTCTTTCCCTAATAGCATATAGATGTATTTTCAGGTGAGTGGCTACAGCCATTCACTGAATTTTAAATGTCAGCTTTCTTCAATTTGAATTGAGTGTTCTGTTGTATCTTCCTTGCTGAAGGATAACAATGTGACAGTGGCTGGTTGTGCAGGACACACAAAAGGCTTATTTCCTTAGGCCGAGAGCCTGGAAACGGTCCACTCAGAGACAGGGGTGTATAGTGAAGGTACCATCTGTGTCTAGATATTGAACAGTAAGACTGTGTGAGCTGCTCGTGTTTGTTTATGGATCAAATAATCTCCTTTATTGGTCACCTGTTTGCGGTGTGTGCATGCCCTCAGTCTCAGTCCATCAATTTGGCAAATTGTCTTTCAGTGTTTCATAGTGTCCCCAGTAGGTACACTACCCAAAATTAGCATTCTAGTCTTTTTATAGTCTAGTCTTTTTGAAAGGAAGAGGGCATTGACATTTTGCCCCGCCCTGTCTTTTTTGGGTGATTTTTCACTAGCTTTGCAGTTGCAGCTAGGGTCAGCATCACTATGGTAAGTTACGTTATGTTATGGTACCTGCACTTTACAGAAGTTGCATAGGTAGTTTAACTGTAGGATGGAACATAATACATTTTAATTGCCAAAGGTGCTCTGTATCTCCCAGCACAGTCTTAAGAGTATAAATGAGGAGTATGAATGGAAGGTCCTTAACCCCTCAGCAGGACCGGCTGTTACGATAGGGCATCCCGGAGATCCTGCAAGTCCATTCCTGGTCTCATTAAATCCCCAGGATCCCTATCAGATGTTTAAGTCGGAGCCCAGATGCAGAATCCACAGACAGACACCATAATACGGG
>JAVSBV010006425.1:0-12754 GCA_033117975.1 Parotocinclus spilosoma
TCTGCGTGGGTTTACTCCGGGTACTCTGGTTTCCTCCCACAGTCCAAAGACATGTGTGTTAGGTTAATTGGTTACTCGAAATTGGCATTGACTTGTGTGTGTGTGTGTGTGTGTGTGTGTATATATATGACTGGTGTTGAGATGAACTTGTGTATGGATATAACCTGGTGTGTGTTGCTGAACATGGCCACTGATGCCGATAGCGATGTTAAAGAAGCCAAATAAACAAACAAAAACCTTTGAGTCTTTCGGAGCGCAGATTTTGTTTAGGCTGGTAGAGAAATGATTGATTTATTCTGCTTGAAAAGATTTTTAATATTCAATAACGATTAAAAAAAAAAAATCACAACTGAGATTGAGAAAGAGACTGGAACACTTTCAAACTACTTACCTACCAAACCACCCAGCTATCGACTTACTACCTACTCACTCACTCACCCAAACTGTGTCTGTCTCTACTTACCTCGTTACCAGTTCACCCAGCTTACGTACCAACCATGTACCCACTTACTAACCACACTAGCTTACCTACTTACATAACTACCCCACCCCCATCTCCCCCTATAAACTCACCCCGTCCAGCTATGAAGTGTTAGTTATTATTGTTGTGATTGAGTTTTCCATACCCGTCCCTGCAGACTTATCGCTCCTCTTTAGTTTGCTAAACAGAACACGGCTCATGAGCCGAGGGAGCAAAGGTTCAGCGGAGGAGAAGCGACTTCAGTCTGAAGTCCAGCACAGTTTGATTCCTGATAAAAGTCGTTTATCTGGGAACGCTTAAGCAAACATCTCTCCTTACACCTTACATGATCAGACCTGGCAGCATTAGCGGGGCATGAACTGTGCGCTGCCATGGCTTGACGTTTGCCCTCTGTCTTGGCCTTGCCCTGCAGGACACGACCCCAGACGAGCTGCTGAGTGCCGTGATGGGTGCAGTGCTGAAGGACGTCGGTCTGTCACCAGATAAAGTTGGAGACACCTGTGTTGGTGAGTCGCTAGAGCAGGAGGGTCTGGGACCTGAGAGACCGAGATGAGTCGGAGGAGGGTGTGAGGACGGAATGACCTGGTGCCCACTAGTGGACGGGGGTGGGGGTCTGTGGGACGTGTGATGCATACTGGGAGCGCTCCCGTCAAACATATATTGGTGTAAAGTTGATTGTTTTTGAGTTATTTGACAAAGCACGTTACTCTTGCAGGTAACGTACTGCAGCCTGGAGCAGGAGCTCTGATGGCCAGGATTGCTCAGTTCCTCAGGTAAAATCATCTGGATCTAGACTGGCTGTGCACACCTACTTAGAAATGATCTCCTAAAACTAAAACATCTACACCAAGGAGCCAAAACATTGAGATGATGATGATAAGCAGAGACTGAATCCTGTACATTTAAATCAATGGACCTCTTGATCTAGAGTCCAGTACCTTAATGACTGCACCCCAATGTTTGGTGGTGGTGGTGGTGGTGGTGGGCATACTGACATCCAATGATGTTTTTCTGTAAGAAAGTAATATAAAATGTTCCTTTGTTTAATTCCTGTAAACTCATTACAATTCAATTTTATTTATGTAGCGCTTTTTACAACGGAGCATTGTCTCAAAGCAGTTGAGCAAGCCTAAGGCGACAGTGGCAAGGAAAAACTCCCTGAAAGTAGAAGGAAGAAACCTTGGGAGGAACCAAGACTCAACAGGGGACCCGTCCTACATGGGTGGCCTAGATGTTCATTAAGTAAAAACGTATTAAGTATATTCAATTATTGCCCAATTATAGGTAAATACCAATGATTATGAGTACCGAATGCATTCAATATGTTGTTTAAAGTTAAGAACATGTTTTGGAGGACTACTAAACTCACCTCATAGTCAATGGGTGTGTCTATGGTCACCGCACCGGTGGTTTTGCTCACAATGAAGTGTTTGTTCATATCATTCTTGATGCCATAGTTCAGAGTGTCACCATCTGGGTCAGTGGCTTCGATGTTAAACGCGTGTTCTCCTGTGGAGATAAAACAGCACCACTTTATGCTCAGATCTTGGTCTGGAAAACCAACGTCTATCAAAAGAGTGCATTTAGGACACTTGGACAAGTTGGACATCCCATATCCAGTGTCTGGCAAGGTGAGGTATCGGTTGCTCTTTAAGTGGCACCATTAAACTCACAGCTCCTCAGTTCGGGGCCTGGGTCTGTCAACTGGCACAGACGAGGATGCCAGTGTGAATGTTGAAGATTTTGGGATGAAGTTATTCTTATTTAATACTCTATGGATATTTAGAGTGCCTTTTAGGCCAGATTTTTTTTAATTACTCGTTCCTCGGATGTTTCTACTTAAGAATCTACTGAGGAGGGAGGAAAAAATATATATCAATCTTTTTCTCAGCACTTTTCAATTTCTCGAGGACGGTGTGGAATCAATAGAAGGAAGGAGGAAGAAATAAAAATAAAATTTGTTTAACCTACAATTAAATTAAAGTAAATCTGGAAAAAAATTAAATGAACAGACGAAAACCGGTGGAGGGCGGAAAAAGCTAAAAAAAAAAAAATATATATATATATATATATATATATTTTTTTTATTTCAACCATTGGTGCTGTGGCGGATCCGAGAAATATCCGAGAAATATTTTTTTAATGTATTCTGAAAATATGATGGATCCGCGAAACAAGCAATAAAAAGAGTGTGGCCTTAATAAAAGAAAATGTGTTTGACAATCTAGAAACCCATCACGTGCAGAGCTGTAATCCAGTGCAGTACCTTTTTGCAGATCTTCCGATACCTGCACTACAGAGGTGGTAATGACTGGAACATTCTGACAGTAACCTGGAAAAAAACGGTTAAAAAAACACGATCACAATACAATTTTTTCGAAACGGAATTTGTTCAACACGACACGGAAACTGAAAGTGACGCACTTTTGCTCGTCACAGTGATCCTTCCAAGCCGACGCATCATAGGGCACGCAGTCATGTGCCCAAGTCGCACACGAAGGGCCGCTTTAGAGACACCGATTAACCTAACACGCATGTCTTTGGACTGTAGGAGGAAAGCGGAGTACCCCGAGTAAACCCACGCAGATACAGGGAGGACATGCAGACTCCACACAGAAACGACCCAGGCCGCCCCACCCTGGGATCGAACCCGGGACCTTCTTGCTAGCCAGCGTGCCGCCCACAAATATCCATACCCAGAAACTGATCGAACGTCTTAATCCCTTTTATTTTGCGGCCTTGTTTTCTTCTAGGAACACCTTTATTACACATTTGCTTATGAACTGGAGACCAGTTTACCCAGGGTACCACGGTTGCCTAGCTGTTCAGGAAATGCATGATCCAAATCATAATTTTGGGTCGAGGGAAGTCCAGATTGACGACCTTTTGGTCAGGATCAGGATCAGATTATTGCCATATTATAGTTTGTACCATTTTAGATATCATACTCTGTGATATGAGATTATAAAACAAGTCTAAACATCTACCCTCGGGCCATAAACCCAAGTTTTCCTCATGCTATGTGAATGTTTCTGCGTCAGATCTGTTTATTACTGCTTCAGGGTATCTCACGTTGGACTTTGAGCTCTTACGCTGCAGCAGAATCAAAACGGTCGAGAGTATCCACGATACCAGATACTTACAGGTGGAGAAGAGAGCCAGGAGCAGAAGTAATGCCCCCTCCGTCCCCCTGCCGTCCCACTGTACAGGAAGAGCAGGACAGGGTTTAAGAACGAATCAAGAACGGTTACAGCCTGATGGACCAGGCGACGATGATGCATAGACAGGATTACAAATTACACAGACAATAAATGTGAATTAAGCCAGATAGTCGTATCTGTGTCTATAACCCAGTGCTGTTGTGTCACCTTTGGACTGGGGCTAAAAACCAGGCCAATAAGGAAGCAAATAAAACAAAAGCGGCGACAAACACATTAGATTTACATAACAATAAACGGAGAAATGTTAGTCCTACAGTCAAAACCCTGTCAGAAATATCGACGTGTTTAAACCCAGTTCATAAGCTGAGATTTATGTTCCAATATGATGTCACCAAAACACCAAACCTTTATTTTAAAGAATAAAAGTATAATCCGATTATTAGGCCTTTTACACCATACAGTAAACAAAAGAATCGTTTTGGTTGGTCAGGACATATATTCAGAAATAGAGTATAAAAACACAAATTATTGTGCGTTTGTGCACTTTACTTATCCCACAGAAACATATTTTTTTCATTATTTTTTTATTTATGGGGTAGAAACTGTACTGTAAGGGAGAAATAAACTCTTGAAAAGAAGGTTTTTTATACGTCATATAGTATAGAAAAGATACTTAGGAGTCAATTTAGGAAGAATATACCAACTAGGGACTTTAAGGGGGAGGGAAAACATGCCAAACTCCATACTGGTCCGAACCTGGGACCATGACAGCATTTCAGTTCATAGGACATTCTGTATTTAAATGTTTTGATTTGTATTCATTTAATCATGTTTTGCCAAAAAAAGAAGAATTATGCATCGTTATCTTATCAGCTTAGTTTTGAACATCAATATTTTTTATCTTATAAAGAATATATTATTAAAGAAATGTGTATTTTTTATTAAGCATTAGTCATGACTTATGATGACATTAAATTAAGCGTTTAAACACAGCTATTTATTTAGTTCTCTCTGGTTATTATTTTCATAAGTATAAGCATGATTAGTAGGATAAATTAATCTTGTTAAGGCAGATTAAATAGATTTGTTTTTCGCAGAATTCACAGGCTGAAGGATTAAAGATTAAAAATACGGAAGATAAAAAAGATGAACGTTTTAAAGCAAAATAGAGATATAAAAGCAAATCGTTCAAATCTATTTTCACTCTTGTTATTATTAATGATTACATTTAAAAAAAAAAAAAGATTCTGTCCGTTTATTCTTTTTATTCGGCTTCGACTCATTAATCTGTTACCATAAACTTTTTAACGACGTTACTCCGGTTAGTCCTCTTGGGGATTTTCCTTGCCGCTATCGCCCTAGGGTTGCTCGATTTAGGATAGGCCTCAGATTTTAGATTTAATTCTAAAGCTGCTTTTATTTATATATATATATATATAAAATAAATCTTTTAGTAGAAGATAGAAGTCTGAACATACACATTTTCATGATATAGGCCCCCAGGTCAGTATTTTAAAGGCAGGAGGAACTTACCGTGCTCATTCTGGTCCTCGATGCTGCTCTGATGTGATACGTCTCCTGATCAACGTAAGACTGAGGACACGACTGGACCTTTGCCTGTTACGAAGCTGTTAAACTGTCGTCCCGAAGCCGTAAAAGGTGAATCATTAACAGGATGGTGGAATCATCACCTGAGCTTCCTCAACCTGGAGATCGGATCTGATAGTGGAAATGAACATAACTCATGTGCTATAAACTTGGATTCAGTTATGGGATCTGAACTCACAAAGCTTCGGTTCGGTCCTGTCGGGGCGGACCTGCTTTAGGGTGATGTGGAGCGTCACACGATCCCAGCGTGTCACCGAAAAAAAAAAAAAAAATCCCCTCTCCGGCACTAATGAGCTCTTTCACGTTAGAGAACAATGGTTGAGATGCCACTCGTGAGCTCAAGCATGAGAACCGAACACTCTCTGGGCTCCAGAAATCTCAGGCTTGTGGGCAAAAGTATTGGGACACCCTGTCCTATTGTGTTGTATTGTAAATTTGTATTGCTGGTACTGAGTCAAGGCTGTAGGACATCATTTAATAGGGAGGTATGAGGTCTTTCATTACAAAACGTTGATTCTGGGTTTAATTTGTAATTATTATAGCTGTAATTATTCCAATTCTATGTCATCTATTTATTATATATATTATATAACACAGACTGTTCATAAGACAAAGACCAAAGCAGGTTTTATCCGTTTAAAACTTTATAGATGTTAGAGAGGATGTTTAACTTGACCGTCCTGGCTTTATTTGATTTTTATATGCAGATGTAACAGAATCTTAAACAAAATGCGATTAAACTAAAGTAATCTAATAAAAATGCATGTATCAGTCACTAAGTAAGTTAGAAAGTTGAACAAAAACTCTTAAATTCTTAAAATAATTGATAAATCGACCAAACGTACAGCCTAAGATAAGTGTGAGGTTAGTGTAAGTTTAAAAACATTTAAGAACGTAATGCTGTCGGGAATACCACTTATTCTTGGATTTGTTCTTAAGATTTAAGAGTTAAGAAAATAAATAATTGGTCAGCGCTCCAAATAATCAAAAGATCATTCTTGATCGATATATATTTTTTGAATTTGTTCCTAAGGATGAAGTATAAAACTCACCTCTGTGATTAAGAACCTCAGGTCCGAGTTAGAGTCAGATAAAGCTGAACTGTCGTGACTGGAGCAACATTTGAGGAGCAGAGATAACAGAAGCATTTACGATCCTCACAGTGAGCTTTGTTTGCTTGTTTGTTTTGATTTTTTAAGGTCGTGTAAGAATCCGTGGTTATTCCACCTACATCGGTTACATCCGAATAGTCATCCTGTAGGAGTACTCGAGTCTCGACCTTATATGGACTCGGTCTCGACCTTATTTAGACTGGGTCTCAGTCTCGACCTCATTTGGACTCAGTCTCGACCTCATTTGGACTTGGTCTCAGTCTCGACCTCATTTGGTCTCAGTCTCGACCTCATTTGGACTTGGTCTCAGTCTCGACCTTATTTGGACTCGGTCTCGACCTCATTTGGACTTGGTCTCAGTCTCGACCTTATTTGGTCTCAGTCTCAACCTCATTTGGTCTCAGTCTCGACCACATTTGGACTTGGTATCAGTCTCGACCTCATTTGGACTCGGTTTCGACCTCATTTGGTCTCAGTCTCGACCACATTAGGACTTGGTATCAGTCTCAACCTCATTTGGACTCGGTTTCGACCTCATTTGGTCTCAGTCTCAACCTCATTAGGACTTGTTCTCAGTCTCGACCTCATTTGGGCTTGGTCTCAGTCTCAACCTCATTTGGACTTGGTCTCGACCTTATTTGGTCTCGGTCTCGACCTCATTTGGACTCAGTCTCAGTCTCGACCTCATTTGGTCTCAGACTTGAAAATCCTTTTCTATCGTTACTGAATCTGAACAATCCATTCAACCTGATTTATCCTGTATTTTTTTTTTCCTATGCAGGCCTAAATCAAATCTAATCTCTCAATGTCTAACATTGTTTAATGTCTAATGCTTTCACCTTCAGCGTTAGATAAGCTAAGATTATGAGAATGTATTATCGACTTTTCTCTCGCTTTATTTAGTTTGTGTGGGTTAGGAACGTTTTTGTTTGAAATCTTCTTCTTCTTATATTTGTATATTTCATAACAAACGTACAGATTTTCTCCACGGCACAGTCCAATCAGAAACGTCCATGTTCGAAGTAACCACTGAACCTAACGCATCACCCGTCTGATCATGGGGAGAACATACAAACTTCACACAGGCAGAGCTCGAGGTTGGGATTGAATTGGGGATCTCTGGAGCTGTGCTGGATTTACAGGGTAAGCAAAAAAGCCCCCCCAGGGGTCCAGGGGTCCAGTCAGAAGTGGGTTCTGGACCTCCAGCAGGGCCTCCAGCAGGGCCTCCAGCAGGGCCTCCAGCAGGGCCTCCTGTTGGTTGGTCGTTCCTGAGCATGCCAGAGCTAAAACCAAAATAAACAAAAACCTAAATAAATCCA
Organism: Parotocinclus spilosoma; assembly: GCA_033117975.1. Lineage (NCBI taxonomy): Eukaryota > Metazoa > Chordata > Actinopteri > Siluriformes > Loricariidae > Parotocinclus > Parotocinclus spilosoma. The sequence goes on from JAVSBV010006425.1 coordinate 7,682, forward strand.
ACCCTGTGTTTTTTTCCTTTTCTTTTTCCTACAGTTTTTACCGATGTACCTCAAACAGCTCTACTTCTTCTGTAATTTATCTGTATTTATCTCTTTTTGTTTTCCAAACAATCTATCTAAAAAACCATCCAGAAATCAGATAAGTGGAGTGATGTGTCATCACGGCCTGTGTTGATATTTTATGGTTGGTAACAGGGTGGCTCCTGTACAGGCTGAAGGTCACTATTTAATCACCTGTATAAAACAGAGGATGCTGAGGAATTGGATGGATCGTGGTTACTGGGAGGTTCTGATAAAAATCAGCTCAGATAGAAATCAGTATTTTATATCGTATAAAACACATAGCACATCTATGATGCATCTTTATGTTTTCACCAAGATACACACGAATACACACACATATATATATATATATATATAACTTATACTTATACAAAAAGATTATATAAACAACAAACACCTGGACATTCTGATCAAACAGGAATAATCTGTTTTTAAAATATATAACATTATGATTAGGATTATTTTTATTGTTATTACAAATATCATTTTTACAATTATTATTATTTTTAAAATAATTATTACAAATATTATTATTCTTTAAAAATATATTATTGCTATGATTATGATGATGATGATTATTATTATTATATGATTATTATTTTTTTATGATTATTATTATTGTTAATATTACAAATATTATTTTTACGATCATTATTATTTTTTAAATTATTATTACAAATATTATTATAATTATCATTATTATTATTACAAATATTATTTTTGCAATCATTATTTTTTCATTTATTTATACAAATATTATTATTATTATTATTAAATAATTATTATGGCTATTATTATTATTACTACTACTATTATGATTATTATTAATATTACAATATTTTTAATAATAATAATAATAATAATATTTTTCTTCTTCCTTTTCTTCTTCTTCTTCTTCTTCTTATTATTATTATTACAAATATTATTATTACTATTACTATTAATATTATAACTACTATGATTATTACTTTATAAATATTTTTATTTTTTTAGTACAAATATTACTGCTACTATCATTACTTTTTAATTATCATTACTTTATTATTATTATTATTATTATTATTACTACTACTACTACTATGACTAATACTATTGTTATTACTTTTAATATTATGAACTGAACTCTGTGCCCCGAAAACTATTTATTAATGTATTAAATGATTTTAAGAATGTAATATAGCATTATTGTTATTAATATGAATAGGGGTTGTTCTCAGTTCACAGTTGTTCTGTAATTAGTGCTGTTGCCTCCAGGGAGTTGGCATGTTCTCCCCATGTCTGCATTTATCGATCCTAAATGTCCCCACAAAATTAGAAAAATCGATCTGACATCTTTTGCCTTATGGGGACATTTAGCTGATCCTCTATGGAAAGTTTCGATTTTTTAGTTTTTACTAAAACGATTGTTTTGTTTCGAAAAGCCAAAAGTGATAAAATATTGATTTTTTTTATGAGGTTAAGGTTAAGTGTAACATTAAATAGTTAGTATGTCATATATTCGGTATAACGTAATAAACTAAATATTATGCCAACAGAAAGTGCCATAATGAAAAATAAAAACAAAACACTTTCCAGGATGTGTTTGTGTGTCCCAGTGACGGACTGTAGCCCTGACCAGGATTAGGTCCAGCCTGGGACCCCATAAACCATAACTAGATTATGTGAATAGAGAAAATAAAAGGAGAAATTATTATTATTGCATATTTTTATTATATCATCCAAAACATTCTCCATGATAACAGACCAGTTAAGACCGCAGTCACGTGGGACTTTTTCCACAACGCTGCAAGTAGTGACGTCGTTCAAACAACACTTCTGACAGAGCAGCTGCAAAGTTCAGCCTGTGTTGTTGGTTTTTTTTGTGTGTTGTGTTGATAGAGCACATAGAAATGGAGCGTGTGAGTGAACAAGCAGGTATTAGTTATATTTGTGGGGACCACATGATGAATAAAAGCCTCAGATATGTTTTATTTGGCAGCAATGTGCAGTTACAAAAACTACAACTGTTATTTAAAAGAAAAACCTCTAATGTTTTACTGTAGGTTTGTGTGTTTAAGGCTAAGGAAAGATATGGGATTTAGGAAAGAATTAGGATTAGATTGGGGGGAGGGGGAGTTCTATTCCCAAATCTGGAAAACTCAGATTCTCCGGCTCAGGAAAATCCAACATTCCAGGATAGTTTGTTCTCTGTTTGTCCTTAAAAATGATTTTAGTTCGTTTTCGTTGCACCGTTTTATTCAGTTGTACTATTATCTTATTTTAGGCAGTTTTTAAATCAGGATTTTATAATTAATTTTAATATATTTGATTTAAAAATCCCTAAATAGGTCGAACTAATTTCAAGGATGCATTTTGTGAAAGTATAATTTAATAGAGAAAAGTATTTTAAGAAACGTTAATCATCGAAATGATTAAAAAAGGTATTTTGTTTTTTAACTAGAATTTTAAAAAAATTAAAAAGCAACTAAAATACAGAGAAGGAAATATTATTCATATTTAATATATTGAATCAATTTTGGTAAGATTTTTTTTTTTTTCCAGAAATGACTTAATAAAATGCATTTTCAGTTGAATTAACAGATATGTGGAAAAATATAATTTAAAACAAATAGAATAAGTAAAAATGCATTTTGTGAAGTTTAATTAACCAATATGTGAAATAATATAATCTAAAATTAATAAATAATAAGTAAAAATGCATTTTGTGAAGTTTAATTAACAGATATGGGAAAAAAATATAATCTTAAACAAATAAAATAAGTAAAAATGCATTTTATAAAGTTTAATTAACAGATATGGGAAAAAATATAATTTAAAACAAATAAAATAAGTAAAAATGCATTTTATGAAGTTGAAGAAAAAAACCCCACATAGATCAACAATTATTTTTAAAAATAAAGTTCAATATTGATTGTATTATTTATTTTATTAATTGTATTCTAAATTGTATTTAATAAATAATTATGCTTTGTTCTTACCTTTAATCTGTGGATAAAGGGTTAAATCTGTCTGGTTTGTTCTGAACAAAACTCCAAATAACATTTAAAGGCTTTAAAGCAAAAGCAAAACACAAAGATCAAAAGCAATCCCAGGCCTCTAAAGAGTTAAAAAACAGTCAGCCATGACGTTTCCCACGTGCTTCCCGGGATATGATGATGAAATGTGGATGATGGAGGCGCGAGGGCGCACCTAGGGTCAGGTCTGACATTGGGCAAAGCGACAACGCACATCGTGTCCTCACGAGCCTGGGCGAAATCTGGACCAATACTAGAGTCATTACGGTAAACCGAGCGCTCCTTTAAAAACTGTTCCATATAGGGGTTTGTCCGAAAATCGCCCAGATTCCTAAAGCATGACCACGGGCCTGTCACATGGGTCACAGTGCGGTGCCAAAACTCCAGCGCGCGTTTGGTGAATGGCTGAAGAGGAGATGTTGTGTTTCTTTATGTCCACGCGCCGCCGGTTTGTACCATTTTCACCGCGCCGGTGGTGAAACCCGCGGAATGATCCACTGAACCCGGGGATCCAGGCGCCACCGGATCTGCGTTGCTGTGAGAGATGGGATTTAGGACCGAAATGCACTCAGATTAACAAATCAGGTAACGTTTTGGACCAGCGGGGTTTTGCGCATTTTGTGCGCTTTTACGCGTTGGGTTCTGTCTGGGAGCGCAGGAGCTGGAAGTGCTGAAATAAACCTTCATCTGATGCTTGGATGAAGTATAACGATGTTAGGATCGCGTGCACTTTAATGTCTGCATGCAAAAATCCTGCATTCTGCAACTGCAGACAGAACAAGCTGTTTTTATTGGCTGCTAGAGGCTGTTTTTATTCTCCAGTACAACCATTTTCATCACATCACAACCTCTAACGTCATCTTTTGCTTTATTTTTATTTAACCCTCAATAAAAGTCTTCACTTTTCATCACATCACATCGCTTTGCTTTGCTTTGCAGGCACCAGGTTGCCGGGCTGCTTGTTTGGCGCAAGGTTTACGTAATTAGTGCCGCAGTCCAAACGGATTCATGCACCCTACGTAGGGCACTAGTGTCTAACAAGAAGCCATTTGGAATGCAGATCGTGTCTCAAACCGCGTTTCCGCCCGGAGATCTTTCTAAATAAATAAATGTTAGGAATGGGTGTGTTTTTTTTAGGTATAGCGACCCCTTTCGATTACGGATGGAATTTATTCTGCTTAAATGCATATATTCTGCTCACACAAATTAGATATTTTATAATTAGTCGTCAACCATTTTGGTGAGCAGTGTGTTCGATAAGGATGTTACGGATGGTGTTGTTCTTGCTGGAGTAATTTGAGTTCTGGGGACAGATCAGATACCCTACAGATAGCAGGAGGATTTTTATTAAAGGTGTTATTTATTTTTATTTTATTATCCTCTTCGACTAAATAACAGGATTGGGTCAAATTCGGTGCTCTTTGGAGATTAAAAAAGCATGAACATTAAATAAGTGAATTGTTACATTAATATAAGATATAACATACATCAAAGGAGGAGGCTCCACATCATGAGGAGGCTCCAAATAGTTTGAATTTGTACGTTTTTACTTCGAATTCTGACAGATCTGAGATCGCTAAAAAACTGTTTTTGTTTTTACACCTCCTTCTTTCTACAAACCTCTCTTCATCCCCTTTGCTCTGCCCTCGAAGGGTCAGGACCCCCACCGACCAGGCACCGATACTGTGTTGATACAGCAGTGCTGCTGGAGTTAAGACCCCTGTTCACTCGCTGTTAGAAACGTATTTCCTGCTGCTCCACCACAGAGAGATGAAGTCAGCGACAGCAGCTCATTTGTTGCTGCAGTTTGTGTTGGTCATCCTCTTATCCTTCTCCAGTGCCCAGTGCTCACGGGATGCTGGTGACCGGACTTTTGCTGGGGGGTCCGATCTGTGGGGGGCCGGTGAGGGTCCTGACCTTGAGGGAACGGAGGTGACGAATCCTCTGTGGTTCAGTCCTCGTTTTAGAGAGAGAGAGACAGAGAGACAGAGAGAGA